>CM049852.1:2097889-2404082 GCA_027422415.1 Schizothorax lantsangensis | reverse complement strand
TTGCAAAACTTAAATAAAACAAACAACACCAAAGCAGCATCCATTTTTATTCCACAAACACTGCGCTGCGTCTGACGTTCACGTTCTGCGCATGCGGGTCACTTCAGGGCCGTATACAGTTCACACATGAGACTGATGGCAGTCGCATTTAAATGACAATGTGAACAACAGCGCAAAAAAATCAGATTTCAGCAAAAAATCCGATCTGAGCATTAAGACCTGCAGTGTGAACTAAGTCAAATATTGACAATATTGTGCTGGTTTGTGTGGCTCAGGCGGTGAGATCACCTCCACCTTTGACCACCCTGAGCTAGTGAAGATTGGCCACTGTAAGCTGATCGAGGAGGTCATGATCGGAGAGGACAACCTCATACACTTCTCTGGAGTGGACATGGGTAAGTGCTGGCCGTTTTTGTTAACATGCTCCAGGTTGCTGTGATTGTTTGTAGAGCTGCACAATTTGGCCAAAAATGCTGTGATGTGTGTATATCAGCATAGCTGTATAATAACAGTGATGCTAATGATTGATCATGCATCTCCTGTGAACCGCTGATGTGTTTCCGTGCACAGATGAGGCGTGCACCATCGTCCTGCGCGGAGCGACGCAACAGATCCTGGACGAGGCTGAGCGCTCGCTGCACGATGCTCTGTGTGTACTGGCGCAGACCGTCAAAGAGACACGCACCGTGTTCGGTGGAGGTGAGTACACCAGCGGCTCTCTGACACACACTCCTGTGTGCTGAGTCTCTCACTCACGTCTGTGTGTGTGCTCCAGGCTGCTCTGAGATGCTGATGGCCAAAGCCGTGTCAGATCTGCCATCCGCACACCAGGGAAAGAGGCCGTGGCCATGGAGTCCTTCGCTAAAGCCCTGATGATGGTACGCCACACATACCGTCAGTCCACTGACATATCAGCAGCACAGTGTGTACATTAAGGGACATTTCACTCCCCTAAATTGATTTCCAAGGGCATTTTTTGTTGTATGCATCACCTTATAGGCATTTGCACTGCAATTACAATTTCATCACTGCAAAAAATGCTTTCTTACTTAGATTTTTTTGTCTTGTTTCCAGCCAAAATATCTAGAAATTCTTACATCAAGAAGGATTTTCTAGATCAGTAAAAAAATATTGTCTTGTTTTCAGCCAAAATATCTAGAAATTCTTAAATCAAGGAGGATTTTCTAGATCAGTAAAAAATATTGTCTTGTTTTCAGCCAAAATATCTAGAAATTCTTAACCTGTTAACATGCACCAGGACGCCGGCGCACTGAAAGCTCTTTGTTTGCACATGTCATTGTTTTCAAACAGATAAAGTAAAACAGGACAAAATGAATTTTGACAAACTATATATCATCGACGACAGATCGCTGTTTTTCGATAGAAAGCTTATAAGGAATGTATTTGCTAAATTTGTGTAAGCAGTACACATCAAAACATGTATAAAAAAACCGCAGTACATACCATATTCATCCTGATAACGACTCTCAAACGTATCCACTGCTGTAAATCCCGGTTTAGTTTCAGAGATAAGGGTCCACGGAACAATATTCCATCGAGCACTTTTAGTCCAAAGAAACAACAACGTTGTAATTTGGATCGTTATTCATTTGTTTGCGTCTCATCTCTTCAGGGAGAGTTATTGTTTGTGTCCGTTATGGAACAAATTACGCTCAAAAACAGCGTCTTGGTGGTAAAAAAAACAGCATGATTTTGTAGCAGGCAATTTCCCAAACAGAATGAAATCATCCAAAAAAAAAAAAGTCAAAGATACACAGAAGATTGTTTATTTGAATTCTGGCGCTCCCTCGCGACGGCGTGTGACGCACGCTGTGACGCACCTGTCATCTGATGGGGGCGTAACTTAGCGATCTTTTTAGCACAAAAAACTTTTTTTTTTCTTCTTCAACAGTTTTCATATATGTTTGCGTGTTTTGTGGGTAATGTGCCTGTATCTGTGTGATTAACATCTCTATGGCTGATAATCAGCATGTAATTACTGACTGTTCACAGATATCAGTGTGAATGCAGTCTATATAAAAGGCCATTATAATGTGATTATTGACAATATTGGGCGGCCATCTGTATGATTTGCATCTGTATGAATGATCGTCAGCAAGTGATTACTAATGTATGAGCAGGAGCATCTATCTGTATGTCAGGAAATCAGTATGTACTTAAGTTATTTTTTTTTTATTATTATTGGTTTTTTTTCATCACTCAAAAATTATTATTATTGTATTTTTCTAGTGCTCAAATAAATCACTTATACGATGTCTAAGATTCTGTCTACTGTTTTATAATTGAAAAACTGCAGTGGCATGTATAAAGACTAAATAGTTTGTAGTAGAACCCTTCAATAATTTGGTAAATATTTTTCCTCAAACAGAGGGGGGGGGGACTAGAAAAATGTTGCAGAAATCTCATTTTTCATGGTATCTTCTTCAGATTTGAAATATAAACTCATGAGACATGTGACTTTCAACCCATTACTTTTCTAGATTGCTCCAGGACTGATTTCATGTATTTTTATATGAAATTAAAAAAAAATTCAGTGTGGTACAATTATTGTGTATATTATCAAGGCACTTCAGTGTCCATAACTTTTTATATTTTTGAGCATTATCAACTCTGGATGATGGATAGTAAAGCCCAAAGGGCTTTACACTTTTGACACTGAAGTTAGGAGCTGTTTCCATTTTAAGTTAGTTAGTCATTTTCAGCTGTGATTCCCAATATGGGGGGTGCTGGTTAACAGGTTAAATCAAGGAGGATTTTCTAGATAAGTAAAAATTATTGTCTTGTTTCCAGCCAAAATATCTAGAAATTCTTAAATCAAGGAGGATTTTCTAGAGAAGTAAAAATTATTGTCTTGTTTCCAGCCAAAATATCTAGAAATTCTTAAATCAAGGAGGATTTTCTAGATAAGTAAAAATTATTGTCTTGTTTCCAGCCAAAATATCTAGAAATTCTTAAATCAAGGAGGATTTTCTAGATAAGTAAAAATTATTGTCTTGTTTGCAGAAAAAAACGTCAAAATTAAGCGAGTTTTTGCTTGAAACAAGCAAAATATTCTTGTTTTCTGTTTGAAATTAGATTATTTTGCTTACCCCATTGGCAGATTATTTAGCTTGTTCTAAGAAAAGACTCACTTAATTCTGACTTGTTTTTTTTCTGCAAACAAGACCATTTTTACTTGTCTAGAAAATCCTTCTTGATTTAAGAATTTCTAGATATTTTGGCTGGAACAAAGACAAAAAATCTAAGTAAGAAAAGCATTTTTTGCAGCGATAATGCTTGGCTAATAGAAAAGAAAAAAGAAATCACCAATAGGTTTAAGCAATTGATCATTCATTCAGAAATGATGCAACAGTCTTAAGTAACCGAATCCTTCACTGAACTGATTCATTCAAAACAACTGGTTCATTTGGGAACGCAGCACGTCACAGTCTCTATGAATCATCCACTCAATCAATTCATTCAAAGTGCAGATTCATTCATGAACAATGCAAGTGATGCCTTGATTACTAATGTGTCATTGACTTCCCAGCAGGCACAAAACAGGCACACAACGTCATAAGACAAAGGTATTTGGTTAAATTTTGGTTGCGACGTCGGGTGACCAAAATCCAATGTAAATCCAACGTCTAATGTCAATGTTAAATTGATGTCCAATACCGACGTCAGCTGACGTTGAGATTTAGTTGTTTTTAGGTTGTGTAACCAAAATCCAACGTTAAGCCAACGTCAAATTGACGTCAAATATTGACGTCAACCCGATTTTCATTTTCAACCAAAATCCAACGTCTGTCTGACGTCATGTCCAACGTCAACCTGACGTTACATAGACGTCTGGTGCCTGCTGGGTTATTCACTCGACCCATTTGTTCAAAATGTGTATTTAATCAGGAACAAAACTCCACAGTGTTGCTCAATTCTTTGTTTGCAGCTATTTTCATTGAAAAAATTCTAGTCATTTAATGACATATTAATTCTATACAACAGTTAAACAATATCACATTTGCGATTGTGCTGTCATTAAAAAAAAGCCACTTAGGGTTAATTAACATGATGTAGATACAAGACAAAAAACATACCTCATTCAGGGCTTTTTGACCCGTATCTTGAGTTTTGGTGGCAGTTCAGCCCGTGTGTTGGGCAAGTTACTCTGAAAATTTAAATTATTGATTACTTCTTTTAAAAAGTTACTTTTCTGATTATTTTATTTAGTTAAAATACTAGTTACTTTATTTCTGGACATCCATGAAATTTACACAATTTTTGTCACCTAGCCACAACATCCCAGCATAAACGCTCCCGATAAATATGTATTATGAAAGCATCAACAACAAAACAAAAGCAGTTTTATTTTGAACTAAAATAATAGCATAGGCTGCTGCGTGCATGGTTTGGTATAGCAGAATACAACAAAGAGCGCTCTCTTTATCTGAGATTATCACAGCCTCACAGTTCTGTTATATTATTATTATTAAATACTTTATTGATCCTTCACAGGAAATTATATTGTTACAACAGCAACCACAATTCAGTCCATGCACACAGACAAATTTACCAAAGTACACATTGAAAGAAGAGAAAAAAAAATAAATGCATATGTGCATTTTTATCTTATGTTTACAATTCATGTGTTATAATGAGAGGATTCATGAGCAGGCAAATTTCAGCACTGGGCAGGAACTTCTGTCCGCAATGATGTAAAGCACCGAGACCTCGGCTTGAAACTATAATTGCTATTTTGGAAATTATAACGTGTTAAATAACTAAAAAAGTAATGAAATTACAGTAACACGTTACCAAGTAACGTGTTACTGCCCAACACTGGTTTTAAGTGAATACGGTGTGATGTAAGTGTTCAGTAATTTTGCGCAGGTCTTGTTTTCGGTCCTGTAATTGCACTATATGAGCATCAAGCGCTCAGTTTGAGTGTCAGGAGTGTGTTTGTGTCGCAGCTGCCCACCATCATCGCTGATAACGCGGGTACGACAGCGCAGAGCTGGTGTCTCAGCTGAGAGCCGCTCACCAGGACAACAAGAGCACCTATGGCCTGGGTAAGACACGCGCACACACACACACACACACACACACATCAGCCCTGAGTGAGTCTGACCTCTGACCCCTGACCCCTGTGTTTCAGACATGACCCAGGGCACGGTGGGAGACATGGTGGCTCTGGGCGTCACCGAAAGCTTCCAGGTGAAGAGACAGGTGCTGCTGAGCGCGGCCGAGGCTGCTGAGATGATCCTGCGCGTCGACAACATCATCAAAGCTGCTCCCAGGTCACCCTTCACTGCTCTTTAGTGGCTCACCGGTTCTCTCTGTGACGCTGTGTTGTGTGTTTTTAACGTGTGTTTGTTGTCGTGTGTTTCAGGAAGCGTGTGCCGGATCATCACCCCTGCTGAACACCCATACCAGCAGTCTGTGTATTTATTAACAGGAAGTTGATGCTCTTTGTTTCATGTGTTGTCACACGTCCCAAGCGTCGGTTGTGTCTGTATGTTACTGCTCTACACGATGACCTTTTGTTTGCTCAATAAAACCAGCATGACTGACTGTTGAATGTGTTTCTGTAGAGTAGTTGTGTGTGATGTGACCCTGTTTGAACATGTTACCATACAACTGGTCCAATCAGGAAGTAAAACTGCCAGTTTTAGCATTAGTATTTTTTTTTTTTTTTTTCTTGTATTTTGGTTAAAGCCTGAAAAAAAAAATCTATAAGCCAAGAAAAATAAGATTAATTCAAAGGGAAAACAATTCTAACTTCATTGGCAGATTTTTTGTTTTTTTATTCTTGATTCTTGTTTTAAACTCAGATTTGATACTTTATAAGGGTGCTCCGATTGATCAGCTACCGATCATTATCGGCCGATAATTGCTTTGGGACGTTTGATCGGCGGTCTCTATAAAGGCCGATCTCAAGCTGATGAGAGGATTGGCAGGACATGCAGCAGCACCGTCTCAGTCTCTGTCCGGTGCGGGTGAAATAATTATGCTGTACAATTCATATTTTTTTCACTAAATAACTTCTAAAGTAATTTGAAAACTTTCTGTGAGACATAATTTCACAAACTGTGTGAGTGAATCCCCGCACGCACTCTCTCTCAAAATGCACAGATGGCTTCAAATCACATCGCATCTTCACTATAAGTGAAAGTGAAGTGACATACGACCAAGTATGGTGACTCATACTCGGAATTCGTGCTCTGCATTTAACCCATCCAAAGTGCACACACACAGCAGTGAACACACACACACCATGAACACACACCCGGAGCTGCACAATGACACAGGAATTGTCGCTTGCACAATCGAGGCAGTGTCGCGTCGTCACTAAAGCTTATAAATTGCATTTCTTTTTTTATTCTTGCCAGTGTTTAAACCATTCAGCGCTCGCGCGCTCTCCAGGGGCTTCATTTATAAAGTGTGCTTAAATCCACGCCAGCGCTCATATTTATAAAAACTCTTTGATGTGGAAAAGTGCTTAGCGGTCACGTCAGGGTCTGAGCAGACGTACGCACTTTTTCTTGTTCGAGTACTGCAGGTTTTTGGAAATGTAAGCTGTTCTTGCGGCTCACGCTGTTCTAAATTAAAGAATTTTGGACGATGATGGTAATCTTTTATATGTTAATTGACATTAATTAGAAGTCGTTACAAGGCAGAGAGCTGAAACCATTCATTTGCGCGCAGCTTCAAGATCATTTGCGATTCATAGATTTCACATCTGAAAGAGTACGCGTACATGCGTTTTCTGTTCGTACGCTCATTCTATGAATCACACGTATGCATTTTTTGAGAGATGATCATAAGATCAATTTTAGGATGGTTTCTGCACAACATTTTATAAATGAGGCCCCTGGAGACTGTGCGCACGAGCACACCGAAGCGCACACATATAATGCCAGGTTCACATTACTCCGCTTGCAGTGCGTAGTATTTTTTTCCTCGCTCATGTTAACGGATTAAAGCGTTCACGCTGCACGCGGTTGCGATCCCGGCAGTGCGTTCCAGAAGCGGTGCGTCTGCAGCAGTGCAGCGATCGTTTATGCACCGAGTCCTATTTTTGCACGCGCTGAATGACAGTGACAGAGCATGGTTTGCGGTAAATATGAACATGGATTGACACGAAAATGTTGTAATTACACCATAAATGCTTATACCTAAAGTCTATTGACGTCTCTGCAAACGGAGTATGTGTGAACCGGTGTAGGCCACCTCACATATAGCACCATGAATGCATATACCTAAAGTCTATTGACGTCACGCAAACGGAGTATGTGTGAACCCGTGTAGGCCACCTCACATACAGCTCATGAAATCAGGCTTGTGCTTGGTGTGGTTGTTGTAAGCTTTTGTGCCACAATTGCACGATTGTCAAAACAAAAATGCAATGCATGATCAAACGTTTAGGTGAATAATAAATATATTTTTGAAAAAATGTCTAAAAATGCCCCCCCCCCCCCCCCTCAAATGAAAAAATCCTCTCTCACAAGAGTCACCTAAGAGGGGGAATTCATTTTCAAAAATGAAATTCAGGCACTGAATAAATGTCTAAAATCTTGATTGGATCACCACTATAAATAATTCTACTTGATAAAATAAGGCTTTTAAAAAGATCGGTATCGGTGATCGTATCGGCAGATACTGCTTTCTGTGATCGGCCTGAAAAATCCAGATTGGAGCACCCCTAATACTTTATCATTTTACTTTATTCAGAACTGAATGTGTTGCGTAACTCTTCAGTTTCTGTGAGTCTTACAAAGGTCTTAAAAAAGTCTTCCACAAATTACTGCATTAAAAAGTCTTAAAATACAGTGGAATTTTGCCATGACTATAAATTTGTCTTGTTTTCCAGTAAAAATGTCTCGCCATTCTTAGTTCAATATATATTTACTTGAAATGCAAAATGAGGATGTGAAGTCTTGTTTTCTGAGAAATTAAGTTTGTTTAAAACAAGAGCAAATACCTGTCATGGGGTATGAAAACTCTTTTTTTCCTTTGAATTAAGTTGATTTTGATGAAATTCTCATTAAAGAAGACTTCTAACCCTTATCTCCTGTTAGTTCTCAAAGCATATTGATTTAGATATTTGCACTGGATACAGGTAAAAATACTGAAGAACATTGCTTTCTGCAGTCAGATCAGAAGGCAAATTTAAAATGATTTCCATATTAATTCCAGTTTATATTTATTTTCACAAATTTGAAGTGTTTTCTAATACAATGTTTGTTCTCCTAGTCTCTTAAATTGAAGGGAACACAATATGCCAGAATGTTTTCTAAATTTATTCCTTACATTTTCTTTACTTGGTCCTAAAAGGGTCTTGAAAAAGTCTATTTACCTTTCTAAAATCTGCAGAAACCCTGTTCAGAGAAAAGCATTTCTTTTATAAAATGACAGTAAAATTCCAGCAGAACTATCTTCTCTTGTGCACACGTGGCGTAAGATCTCATTTCTTCATCTCTTGATTGTTTGCTGAATGTTAAATCAACACAAGACCGGGTCAAAATGACCCGAAAGCTTTCTGAATTCACATTCAAAGCTCTGCAAGTGTGTTTAATCATGTCACTCTTGACTGGAGCAGCGAGCTGTTTCGGCAGCATGAGGACGGGTCTGATCCTGCTGATATGTGTGGGCTTTGTTCAGAGTCTGGTGACGTAAGAACACGCTTCCTGCTTCATCTTTATGAGCTCTGCTTTATTTAGTGACAGCTGGCTACTTATTACACAAAAACTAACAAATGCCCATGAAATATTGATTTGTGTGCATAGCTTTTTGTGAGAAGAAAGAGTAACATGAAACTGTAGTTTAAACCAAATAAAATTTTTTAGTTTAATTTAATGTGTTTCTTGCCATTTTTGTAATGGACTTAATTTTCACTCAGAAATCACCTTTACATTTGTTTCCACACCAGTTTTTTTTTTCTTCATTGTGCGATAAAAGACACACAGCACTTATACAGTTTAAAGTCATGATACACAAGTATTATACCACACAGACTGCAGAAAATAATATTCCTCCTGAATATCTTGTTTTCTAGTATAACATCTAAACATTCTTTATGGCGTATTTTACTGCCAAATGTCGAGAGCGCATTTTTGTAGCGCGCGAAAGTAGATTAATATAATGCGCGAGCGCGAATCTCCCTGCTCGCGCAGGATTTCCTTTGCTCTCGCACAAAACCAGATGCGTGCGCTCGGATATACGCTGCTCTCGCGCAGAGAGAGTGCGAGCACTTAAAACGTGTCTCTCCTCTTGCTCAAGTGTGCGTGCTCAAACTTTATCCTGTGCACTCGCACATCTCTCAGTGCTCTTGAGCTAGATTATTAATTATTTTCACACTGGATTAAACTTCAAAAGTTATCAACCAATCAGATTTTTCTATGACTGACCAGATGAAAATACTAGGCCTACATGAAGAGGGAACTCATCCTGGAATTTCTCTACAATTTTAATAATATTTAGTCATATCAAATGTATATTAGAAATGGCTAGGAATCGGGTGCTTGGATGATTTATTAAAAATAAAAATAAAAAACTAGTTTGTCTAATTGTTTGGTCAAACCCCCTGAGCGATTTATCTAAACAAACAAACAAAAAAGTATATGATTCTTAAAGTTCATGTGGCCGTACATGTATTGTGTACTTGGGTTGAAATAAATAAATAAATAAATATATACATGAAGATTAATTATTTTCGCACCTGAATTAAACGTTGTCAAAAGTTATCATTATGCACTTTTAAAAATATCTTGAAACAGATTTCTTCATTAGGGCCTTTCCTTCATTTATTTTTTTTCTTTTGCATTTGTTGTATTTTTGTTTTAACACACTGGTTATTGTAGGCTAGTTTGTTTTACTTTATATCTTTTATGTTTGTATTTTGTTCTTTTCTGTGAAATATTTTGACAATCAAAGAAGGATCTTTCATTTATTTCCAGTTTAATAATATTTAGCAATGTTAATCAAATGTATATTTGAAATGGCTAGAAATCATCAGGTGCTTGGATGATTTGTACATAAATAACCTCTGTTCAACTATGGTTGATCAAACCCCTCGATTTATCTAAAAACAGCCCATGGCTCTAAAGACTTCATATAAAAGGTCAATGTAATGTCATATTATGTCAGATATCTCAACTGAATTTAAAATCATTGCAATAAATTCTCAGTTGTTGGCAACCGTAAGTAACAATTCCTATCAAACAACATCAAATGCAAAAGTAGTTGTAAACGATGATATCATAACACACTAAATGCTCTGATAGAATCGCTGTTTGGACATTTATGGGAGCTTATTTTTTTAAATCCAGTGTTTGTTTTCAGTTCTGATTTTAGTTAGATTTTTTATTTTTCATGAAAACTCACTTCATATTAGCAACACATTCGATGGCACTCTCCTCTAAAACAGTGAATATACAGTTATATGACAGTTAATGACACTGTCTGCAAATGCATTAAACCCATAGATATAATGTAGTGATGTTATCACAAATATGATACATTCATTATAGTGTTATAGTGTTATATTTGGTCTCCACATCTTAAGTAGGCTATTTAGGGAATAGTGCATCTGACCCTAGTTCTGTCTTAAACCAGATGATATATACAGTATATATATATTTCAACCCAAGTACACAATACATGTACGGCCACATGAACTTTAAGAATCATATACTTTTTTTGTTTGTTTGTTAGATAAATCGCTCAGGGGGTTTGACCAAACAATTAGACAAACTAGTTTTTATTTTTTTTTTAATATAATCATCCAAGCACCCGATTCCTAGCCATTTCTAATATACATTTGATATGACTAAATATGATTAAATTGTAGAGAAATTCCAGGATCAGTTCCCTCTTCACGTAGGCCTAGTATTTTCATCTGGTCAGTCATAGAAAAATCTGATTGGTTGATAACTTTTGACGTTTAATCCAGGTGTGAAAATAATTAATATCTAGTGCAAGAGCACCAGTGCACAGGACAAAGTTTGAGCGCGCACACGCACACTTGAGCGAGAGGAGAGACACGTTTTAAAGTGCGCGCACTCTCTCTGCGCGAGAGCAGCGTATATCCGAGCGCACGCATCTGGTTTTGTGCGAGAGCAAAGGAAATCCGCGTGCGAGCAGGGAGATTCGCGCTCGCGCATATATTAATCTACTTTCGCGCTACAAAAATGCGCTCTCGACATTTGGCAGTAAAATAACGCCATAGAACAGGCTGATGCTAGAGGAGCTTGAACGTCAGCTTTCTGATGATGTTGAGCTACGGGAGAAATTGGTAATTTGGCAAGAACATGATATTAAACATGAAACACATTATATACCGTTATTACACGGCTCTGTGGAATGCTTGATTCTGATTGGTCAGTCACCACATTGTTATTCCCTGGTAAAAGCTAATAACACAGGCTCATCCGGGTAACTGAAGTCAGTGCTATACGCTTGCTAAGAACAGTTTTTCTTGGTGGAAGCTTTGCGTTTTGTTAGCTAATAAATATTAAAACTCAATTCAATATTATGTGTACAATTATTTAATTATGTCATCCTGGTATTGCGAACACACTCTCGTATCATACAAACACAGCTGCTGCCATTTTGCGACGATTGTTTTGTACACTGTAATGGATTATAAGATAACAAAGCAGTCTGACACAAAGCTGTTGTATAAGACTGAAGGGCTATATTCTGTACATTATCCCTTACTTGACCTCAGGGACGTAAACACAGGAATATACTTGTGTAAAGTATGCTTTTGTCATACAAAGTGTTCATACATGCAAGAAAGATGTTATATGCACACAAGTTTTTAGCAATGTTAATCAAAGATGATTAACACTTATGTGCTAAAACCAAATTTTTGTTTAACTGGCGTGACTAACTGGCAGTGATGAAAAGAGTACTGAAAAATCCTTAATTAAGTAAAAGTATTGCTACCTAAGTAACAGAATAGTCCATTTATTTATTTCTCAGTGTTTAGCAATGTCTCTGCCTTTTGTTTATATATATCAGTGGTGATAAATGCTAGTATGTAGCAATGTCATGGGAACTTGAGTCATCAGTGTCCCCACTAATGCTATAGTTACAGTAAGTGGGGGAAAACCTGGATGCTGCAATACTATTTTTGGTCTTTTGTGTATATTTGTGATTTTGTGCATGCATACATGCACAATGTTTATAAATGAAGCCCTACAGACTTTAAAATAGTGACACTTAATATATTATAGGGTTCTGTCATATTTCTGTAATATTTAGGGCTCTGTCTACGGGATGAATCAAAATAGAGATTGTTTTATTTTGTACACGCTTTAAGTCTACAAAGATCACTAAATACGGCCAGTTTGTTTTACAGGTTAGGTTTTTGGCTGCAAAAGGGGGGAAGACAATAAAAGACTGTGAGGAGGATGCTTGCCTGCATTTTTCTAATGACCTGTCCAGGCTGTGCAACTGGAAAGGCTTGGGACAGAAGATCTCCTTCAGGCAGCTAGCGCACTGAAAGACATAGTTCACAGTAAGTTATTATTTTTAGTTATTAAGTTATAATTATCATTAATTAACTTTCTGGCAAAAACAAACAAACCCTGAGACAGTTTTGACTGAAACAAGTTTAACCATTGGCTTCAACACACCTTTTAGACAAAAATCCAATGTAGATGATTGTATTCATGAATGCCTTAACCCTTATGCTGTGTTGAAAACCCTGTAACACCTTTGGTTTTCCTGGTGAAAAATGACAGACCTTTTAAAATAGCTTGTATTCATTCATTTCTTGTTTTGAAGAACACAAATGAAAAAAAAGAGAACAGCATTCATTCAAAATATAAAAAATATCTATTTTTTTTTTTAAGTATATAAGAGTCTTTACTATCATTTTATCAATTTAATATATCCATGCTGAAGAAAAGTCTTAAAAAAGACTCCAAACTGTTTGAAGTTTATTACAAATAAATGCTATTCCTTATAACTGGTAATTTATCAAATAATCCTGAAAAATAACTACAGGTTCCAAAAAATATTAATGTTAATATTAACATAATATTATATAACATATAATATTAATATAAAAACATTGATAATAATTCAGCATTTTAGAATGATTTTTGAAGGTTCATTTGACACTGAGAACTGGAGTAATGATGCTGAAAATGTAGCTTTGACATCACATTCATAAATTACATTCTAAAATGTATTAAAATAGAAAATCATTATTTTAAACTGTAAAAATATTTCATATTACTACTTTTTTTTGTATATTTGATCAAATCAGTCCAGTCTTGATGTTCAATAAAATACTTTTTTCTAGTTGCTAACAAACTAGTTGCTGATGATGAAAAAGTGATGATTCTGTTATTTCAGGATAAGAACCTCGCTACTAAAGAAACAGCAGAAGAAATGTTTCAAAGTTTTTAAAGGGATCTGCTGATTGAGAGGGCGGCAGGAAACAACGGCAGGCAAACGAGGCTAAAATTATTGTTTATTTATAGCATTGTACAGAAATAGTATCGAAAGTATATATATATATTATATATTGTATATTAAAGTATAATATCTGTATCTTGTTAATAATAACTCCAGGATGTGTTACAGTTTGTTGTATAATACTGAAGCTCAAATGATTTTGTAATGTAAATGTTTATATTTTATATTTATTATTTATTCAAAATGTTATATTTATTTATGATTCGTGTGGACAGGACTTTTATTTTGGTCTGGCGGCGTGACGTCGTAAGGCTGCGCCGCGCTCCTGCGTCTGAGGAAAGGTTTGTTTTCATTCATTCAAAGCATTTCAATCATTACAAGCCATAGTGCACTATGAAATGAATTAACTATTGTTTATGTTAACATCGTAATACTTAATATTATAGGACGTTGTCTTGTGTAAGTTAAGTGCATCCACAGGCGAGTAACTAACAGTAAAGTCGCGTCTCATTTCGCTCCCTAAATATAACATTAATTAGTTTAGTAAACACGAAGTCCGTCACTGGCGAGTAGTGATGGAGAAACGGAGCTTTTTAAAAACTAAACTGAACACATTTCGCCGCAAAATGATTCTCTGTTTCTAATCGCTCGACTCTTGTCAAATACAACGACAACAACAAACACGTGTAACACAATTACAAAAAACAACGCTAATGTTTTTGATGAAAACGGAATGTATTGTCATGGAATAAATATAAATAATATTGAAATAAATATAAATTGTGTTCTTTAAATTGTAGTGTTAGTTTTGAGCCTGTTTGAATTTAGCCTTCTCTCTGATTGAGAAGCACACAGAAGATTTAGTTTTGATTTGTTTTCTTTATGTTAATTATTCTCATCTTAATCATGACAGTGTCCAAACACAGAAACATGGCGTTTATTAAAGAGGAGACTGAAGACTTCAGGATTGAAGACGTTTTCAGTCTCAAACAAGAAGATTTCGAGGAACAAACAGGTTGGTTTTCATTCTCAATGCATTTGATTCTTATTAAAATGTTGGCATGAGATTGTTATGATTGGATTTACATGAAAGTCTAGTAGTGTGTGATCCTCAGTCATTTAAAATAATTGTAATGCAACCAAAGATAAGTTATGAGGAACTTATTTGATTACTTTATCAAATAAGTTCCTCATAACTTATCTTTGGTTGCATTACAATTCTTTTCTAATTAAGGAATATTGAATCAATATTGCATGGGTGGATGTGTTCAGGGAATCTGACTGTAAAATATAATGTTTATCTCTGAAATAGGATCTTCTCTAGACTGGAATACACTACACGACTTAAACCCTGAACAGATTTTAAAAAGCTGTACATCATCATGCCATCAAATGTATGGCTTGCCATCAAACAAAAGTAGTTATAAGGACAGGGAGAGGTCTTAAAATGTATCACTATCATGAGAAAAATCTGTTTTCTTAACTGGGAGGGAAAACATCAATACATGAACATCCAAATAAAAGAGGAACTGAAGAATCTCTGGTTAAAATTTATTTTTAAAACTATTCTTCAGCAATGCAATCACAACCTTTTGTTGTATTCTCTCCGTTTTGCTAATGACTACGTTCTGGACCATGTAGTTTAATGCGGGTCAGTTTGGTTTGTTGACATACAACAATAAAAATTTATTTAAAAAATAATTGTGTAAGATTAAAAGAAGATAACATGAAAATATTCATAACTCCCCACCCCCAAATCATCCAAAAATCAATTATACAGGTACAAAGGTAAGATTTGACATATCCACATATTTTAACATACAAAAACTGCATTTATACTTTATTACATCAATCAGTATGAGTGAGAGGTATTTGTTGCCTTGTGCCGAATTTGGATATTTTTCCAGAAAAGAAACTGTATAAACAAATCACAAATTTTATGGTAGTCCTTTAGCTTGCCCTTCTATACTGTAGATTATTCTTTCCAATACAATATAATGTGCAAAATCTTTCAACCAATGGTCAATGGATGGACCTATGTTCTTCCAGTAGAACGCTATCAAACATCTTGCAATAACTAAGCAAATGTCTATTATTTTAGTGTGATTAACCTGGTATTGATAAAATTACAGGAAATAAACCCAAAGCACACATTTCCAGTGGTGTGTGTAACTGGAATTGGTTTTGAAATAATTGAGGGAAATTAGTGTTATCACTGTTTGCCAGAATGTCTGATCACCTCACATCCCCAGATACAATGAAAGAATTTTCCCTTATGTTTTTGGCATTTAAAACACATATCTGGGATTGTTGGGTTTAAATTATTTTTATTTTTCAGGTATGAATTAAGTACGCATTACCCCAGTTATATTGGATCATTTATTAATCTAGTATTAATTGATACATTTTGGGCTTTGAATACAATTTTTTAATGTGATGTGAGAAATGGCACAGTTCTAAATCTTAGTTATAGGCCTGGTTTTCTTAGTAGGGCTTAGACTAATGCCAGGATTTGGCCATAGTTCAATTAGGACATTTAATGTAATTTTTATAAATGTGCCTTAGAGAAAACATTACTGGTATCTGGTGACAAACCCAAAGGCACTGATTTATTTTAAGATCAGTTAGTGCAAGTTTCTTTCAGTTAAAACAGCTCAGATTACTTTTTAGTCTGTGACTAGGCTCAAGCCTTGATCTATGAAACCAGGGGAGAAAAGTAACCACCTGTGATAACAATTTTGTTTTTCTCAAGCTGTGCATGCAAAGGTGATTCAGCTCGATCCTGTGTTCTTCTGACAGGAGGATTTTTTTACAGCGTGCTAGGGTTGCCAACTGTCCCGTATATTGGGCTAAATTTATGTTTCGCATAAGTGACCTCCCACATTGTCCTGTTTCTTGACTGCTAAACCACTGACTGTACAGTGTTGATCACTTGAGTTTGCACTGTTACAAACAGGTGTTTCTGTCCCACACTTTTTTGAACACCACCTCCCACCTCCAATTATTTCAAGATTTTATTTGTCACATTGTTACTCGGTTGTATATTATGATACCAGCATGAGCAGTGAAATGTATAGTCAGGTCCGCTCCATAGATTGCGCAAAAATTTAAACCAGTATTAGTCATTAAAGAACTAATAAACATGGAGATATTAAAAATGTACAAATGAAAAGTCCCTGAGGGCGTTTGCGCCAATGAGGATTAAGTTTAATCAAGGTTTGTCTTAAGAATTCTGTTGCTCCAAATTTTAACATTGTTTTAAATAAATAAGCAGGTTTTTATTTAATCCGTCATTTTGATCCTGGATTTATGTTATTTTTAAGATAGATTAACCTTTATTCCTGTTGCTCCATAACTTTTAATAGGGTTTGTTCACCAAATATGGATAAATTATTGTCATTATTAACCCGTAGGACTTTTGTTCATCTTCAGACACAAAAATTAAAAAGATATTTTTGATTAAATTGTGGAGCTTTCTGTCCTTCACATAGACAGCAAACACAACTGCAATGTTCCCTGGTCCAGAAACTTAGCAAGGACAAAGTCCATGTGATCATCAGGGGTTCACTACCGGATACAATAAATTAGGTTAAGTTCCGTTTAAAGTCAATGTTTAAAAAAAAATGTGTAAGAATAAAAGAAGATAACATGAAAATATTCATAACTCCCCACCCCCCAAATCATCCAAAAATTCAATTATACAGGTACAAAGGCTAAGATAGACATATCCACATATTTTCACATACAAAACTGCATATATACTGTACATACATCAATCAGTAGAGTGAGAGGTATTTGTTGCCTGTGCCGATATTTGGATATTTTCCAGAAACTGTATAAACAAATCCCAAATTTTATGGTAGTCCTTTAGCTTGCCCTTTATACTGTAGATTATTCTTTCCAATACAATATAATGTGCCAAATCTTTCAACCAATGGTCAATGGATGGACCTATGTTCTTCCAGTAGAACGCTATCAAACATCTTGCAATAACTAAGCAAATGTCTATTATTTTAGTGTGATAACCTGGTAATGATAAACTTACAGGAAATAAACCCAAAGCACACATTTCAGTGGTAACTGGAATTGGTTTTGAAATAATTGAGGAAATTAGTGTTATCACTTTTTGCCAGAATGTCTTGATCACCTCACATCCCCAGATACAATGAAAGAATTTTCCCTTATGTTTTTGGCATTTAAAACACATATCTGGGATGTTTGGGTTAAACTTATTTAATTTTTCAGGTATGAAATAAGTACGCATTACCCAGTTATATTGGATCATTTAAATCTAGTATTAATTGATACATTTTGGGCTTGACATACAATTTTTAATGTGATGTGAGAAATGGCACAGTTCTAAATCTTAGTTATAGGCCTGGTTTCATAGACCGGGCTTAGACTAAGCCAGGATTAGGCCATAGTTCAATTAGGACATTTAAGTAATTTTTATAAATGTGCCTTAGAGAAAACATTACTGTGTATCTTGAGACAAAACAAAGGCACTGATTTATTTTAAGATCAGTTAGTGCAAGTTTCTTTCAGTTAAAACAGCTCAGACTTACATTTTAGTCTGTGACTAGGCTCAAGCCTTGTCTATGAAACCAGGGGATAAAGTAACCACCTGTGAAACAATTTGCTCAAGCTGTGCATGCAAAGGTGATTCAGCTCGATCCTGTGTTCTTCTTGACAGGATGGATTTTTTACAGCGTGACTAGGGTTGCCAACTGTCCCGTATATTGGGCTAAATTTATGTTTCGCATCCGTGACCTCCCTTGTCCTGTTTCTTGACTGCTAACCACTGACTGATACAGTGTTGATCACTTGAGAATGCACTGTTACAAACAGGTGATTCTGTCCCCACACTTTTTTGACCCACCTCCAATATTTCAAGATTTTATTTGTCACATAGTTACTCGGTTATATATATGATACAGCAGAGCAGTGAAATGTAAGTCAGGTCCGCTCCATAGATTGTGCAAAATTTAAACCAGTATAAGACAAAAAAACTAATAAACATGGAGATAATAAAAATGTACAAAATGAAAAAGTCCCTGAGGGCGATTGCGCCAATGAGGATTAAGTTTAAATCAAGGTTTGTCTAATAATTCTGTTGCACCAAATTTTAAACCTTGTTTAAAAATAAGCAGGTTTATATTTAAACCGTCATTTTGATCCTGGATTTATTTTATATTTAAGATAGATTAACTTTAATCCTGTTGCTCCATAACTTTTAAAGGGTTAGTTCACCCAAAAATGAAAATTATGTCATTAATTAACCCGTAAGACATTTGTTCATCTTCAGAACACAAATTAAGATATTTTTGATTAAATCTGAGAGCTTTCTGACCTTCCATAGACAGCAACACAACTGCAATGTTCCCAGGTCCAGAAACATAGCAAGGACAAAAGTCCATGTGACATCAGGGGTTCAACCGTAAATTTAGTTAAAGTCCGTGTAAAGTCAATTCTGAGAATTGTTTGTAAACACATTATAAATGTTAGAAATGCATTGCTGAAACATGTTACAAAGACTGTGAACTATGTAGTAATTAATTGTGAATTAGACCGTTAAACAGTTTTTCACCATTTTCGTGATCAGGATTTTTTGGGCAGGGTTAAATTAGGACTCGATGATGTAATCGAGCCACCGAGCACGGCCCCTCCCCCAACACTATAAGAGGTGTGTTCACTTGAAGCAGCTGTGACATCAAAGTACAGTGAGAGCTACAGAGAGCAGACGCTCCTGATGCTTTCCAATCGCTCTCGCGGTACTTTGATGTCATACACTGATCGTTCTGCAGCCCTGCTTCAAGTTGAACACACCTAATAACTAGAGCGCATTAGCATCAGTGGTTCACGGCTCAATCGTGAGTTACTGTCATTACCGTTAGTTACTACAGCCTACAGTTTGCAAGCTAGCTATGCCTTCTTCACGTAATTTTTTTTTAATTAAAAAAAAAAAAAAAAAAAAAAAAAAAACTTTCCCTTTATCTTTCTCTCCTTCCCTTGCTAGCTTGTACTTATTCGAACAATGCCTGAGACTTGGTGTTACGAGCACTTGCTCTGGCTGATTGCCTCTTCAAGATGAATCGCTTTATGTATTCCCCAATTGTAAGTCGCTTTGGTTAAAAGCGTCTGCCAAATGACTAAATGTAAATGCATAAAACCTGGTTGCAATCATTTACAAAACAGCTCGGTCTCCTTATTAAATAAGCTGCTAGAGGAAGACAGTTGAGAGAGACGGCAGCTCTCTTGCGAGTGGGTGTGGTTTCAGCGCCGCCAGTGGACACGTCACCCGCGTTTGAGAGCAGAGAATACTGCTTATTTTTTCAAGATTTTGATACCTTATTTTATTTACTTGGCGTTCTTTTTTTTAGCATTCAAATTTGGCTGGGTGGTTAATAACACATTTTTCTGTGGTGTGGCAAACTCAGAACACACATTTAATATTGACTTTACACGGACTTTAACAACCATCGGTTAGGAGAAATAAAATAACCGAAATGAACATTCCTATTTCCTATCAACGTTAATCAGAATAATAATAATAATAATAATACAACTGCACCCGTTTATGATTATTGCTTGATTATCAAGTAGCCTATCTATATAATAGTCTATAACAAAGTAGGCTACAAAAAAAAAAAAAAACATGACACTTGTTAATATAAAAAATTTTATGTAGGCCTATACAATTTAATAATAGGCTGTTTTGTTTCAAATGGATGAAGAACAGGCTACTAGCCCTTAGCCTATAATTTACGCAATAGGTGAAATTATGTATGGAAACAGCTCATGGGCAATTTTTTTTTTGGCGATACACCAAAACTTATGTGACAATTAGTTTTTTTTTTTTAGGGAAGACGTCATCTCACACACCATTTTATCGGTAAAAGGCCAGTTGGATGGAAACAGGCTGTAGACAGCAAATTTCACAAAGTTTTTTAAACGCATATTCTCTTTGTTGATAACAAAACAGCGCAAAAACTGGATGGAAACTTGATTATTGCTGCAGTGCAAAATGGGATTGTCAAGCAGACAAACTGACCAACACTTTCATGAAAACCTGTCATAAATGTTGTATGCACCTGGCAAACTCAACTATTTGTATTACAGTTTAGTCTAGTCCACCTTAATTAAATGTAAAGAGGTATGCACTGCTGTGCTACTACAGGTATTTTGAACAATGCAACTTGAACTTGTACAAAAAAAGTTGTGCAGACCCTTCAGAAATTGGGAAGAAAATTACTGTTAAATTTAAAATAAACAGTGTTGGGCACGTTACTTTAACCCTAAGGGGACGGCTGTATCGCCGGCGATACCAACTCGTTTTTTTTAAGACCAGTGCAAAAGACATTAAAAATACTCCGTCGATTTTGGTCGTACAGATAAGTGTTATACATCAATTGAAACTTTGAAATGTCAATTTTTTTGTGTACACTCACGAATACAACAAAACTTTGTGGTTTTGGAAAAAAAAAAGAAAACAAACAGGATGTGCTCTTTGTCTTCTCCATCTCCGCGAGCTGCTCTTTGAAATACGTCACTAAAATGAACTGTAACTCAGCGAAAACTCAACACACGGACATGGGAGTTATATCTATAGAAAGCTGGAAGTGTCTACTTTGAAATGAAGTAAGTCTTATCGAAAACAAACATTCTGTGATGAAGTAATCCGTATGAAACCAACACGATGTTCAGTCTGTCCCGTCTAACTCATTATTTCTAATGCGATCCCGCCCCCTCGCGTTCATATGTAAATAACCACGTGAGCCGCGTGCTCAAGGAAACGCCCAACAACAAACAAAGCCAGATCGTTCCTCGCGGCTAACATTACTGTTCGTTTCTGGAAGAAGACACGCTGAATAAAAGCTGGATTTGCCTCCAAATAAGAGCAAGAGTTCATCCAGAAGAGAAGAGCGATCTGATGAGTAAGTAATGTTTCTTTTTTTGCATTAGTTACCGTGTTATTGTGACTCAAACTTGAACGCGTTTATTTTTTTTCCCAAAGGACAACATGATGAATGCTACAAAGTTTAGAAAAATGTTTAATGTTCACAAATGGATTTAATAGCGTGCTAAACGATAATAATTAGTTTCTCAGATATAAAATATCCTTTTTTTTATAGTACAAAGTACATCTTTTGTAGTACAAAGCCATACATACTAGGCTATACGACTACAAAATCATAGTTCGTTTTTTCTAAACAATAATAATTAGTTTCTCAGATATAAAATGTATTTTTTTGTTTATGATAGTACAAAGCATGCGTGAGTCTATAAAACATATATATAAAAAGATGCTCCTGATATTAACATGCTCACAAATGTTTTTTTTTTTGGTTGTTTGTATTTTATTGAATCAGATACCTGCACCACAGATGATGAATCCTGATGTCTCTTCAAACTGTTTTCTCTGAGAGTTCTGTACCAACATCAGATGTCCAACTACACTGATATTATATGGTAAAACAAGCTCCTTGACCACTGATTATGGTTTTTTTCTTCTTGAATCCATGGAAAGTAGCAGAAACACTCAAATAACACACGTAAATATCAGGCATGATTTACTTGTGTCACTTGTTGAACAGAATCTGTTGCAGGAATGACTCAAAGTCTGTTCACATCTCTGTGGTTAGATCAGTGTGCACAATAATGTGTCTTTGACCTTCATTATGTATGTTTTGATTATACGGTGTTGTAAATAAAATACAAATAATAAAAAAAAAACATTTGTTCAATCTCCTCACATTCTCTCTTACCTGCCTCAAAGTCAGTCACACTGATGGGCCATTAGCAGCCTTTAGGGGAGGGCCCTTTGTGTCTCAGGTGAGAATCACTTAATATTCAAGGACATTGTCACTCCCTCGCATACAGGCTTTCAATCACAAAACATGTCTTAAAAAATTTTAATCAATATATTGTTTTCTGTGAATGAGTAAGCAGAATGATTCTCACTTAATTGTGAAGTAAATATTCTAGCCGACAAGACTGATTACTCTAAAGTCTTATTCAGGACTATTTTGTGTGGGTTTTATGGCCTTATTTCAGCTACATTTTTTCCCCCAAAACTTACTAACCACGAATAATATTTTTTTTCTAAAAAAATACAAACATGTACATCCATCTTGGTCACATAATATTGTAGCAAAGTTTGTGCTGAATACAAAAACACATACATGTTGGTCATTAGTATGTTATAAGTAGCTGAAATAAGCACAAATATCAGGGCATGTCAAAACATCTCAAGGGCCCCAAAATCACCTCAGTCCCCAGAGGGTTAAAGCATGTCATCATATTCTGTTACACCAAATACACAAAATAATGATCTTTAAAAAAGCATCATATGACCCCTTTAAAGTGTTGTGCTACAAAAGGCATTCTATGCACTGCCATCTACGTCTATCTTTGAATGGTGGCGTGTGAGATGAGCCCTCAAGTTTGTGGTATTCTTCGAGTATTTTACTTTCATAAGACACTCCTTGCAAATCCCATATGTCCAGGGGTGCACATAAGTTTTTTAGCCTGGTTCTCATTAGACTACCAGGAGATTTGGTTTGGTCCTCACACTACACATAGTGTGACCCATTAAATATAACTCTAAAAAAAATTATTTAATAGTGATACTTATATAATTGAACTTTATTATTTTGTTTATTATTTTATTTAAAAAAAGCTACAATAATAAAGTATTGTAATACTGTTATGTTGTAAAATAAAAAAGTAATAAATAAAAATAAAATTATTTTATTTTATAGTAAACTTAAAAATAAAATGATAATATATATTTTTTTGTGAATTTTCATTATTTTTAAACCTAAATTAGCAAGCTTTTATTTTGGCGGGTTGCCGGCATGTACGTATACGCACTCCAGGGTTTAGCGCTTCCGATTGAAGAGCGTTCAGTGAAGAGCGTCAGTGAATGAAATGTCACGTTTTTGCAAACGGCAGCGAATAGCCTAGAATTATGCTTTCAGTTCGAATAGAAATCTTATACAGATCTTATAATTGATTTTATATATCTGCTAAATGGTATAATAAAATATTGATACTTGGCATCCGTGTATCGATACAGTATTGCCACGGAAAATATCACGATACTATGCTGTATCGATTTTTTTCCCCACCTACCGAAGTTCTAAGCGGCCATGCATTGTTTTTCTTTCTTGTTTTCTCATGATCATAACTTAATTTTCTTTTATAAGAATATTATAAATATTATCATAACATGGCTTAATGCGTTAAGGCAGTGTTTTTAAAAGACCAAACTCAGTAAACACATCATTAATAAAGCATTCTATGTACAAGCAACTAAGCCCATAATAAGAATGCAATGCGTTTAATGCGTTGCATTCGCATCCTGGACTCATCTGCTTGTTTGTGTTTGCTGAGTTGGGTCTTTTAAAAACACTCTCTTAACGCATTAAGCAACGTTAAGTGTTTTGGAATGCCCCCTTTGAGGTGCAAATGATCGACAGATAACAGTGCGCTCTTATACTTTATCTTGTGGATATTTCAGCAAATGTTGCTTCACTTAGAAATAACGTCTACAATAAATAAAATAAATAGGCTAATCAAACACTGCTGATTTTGTCCAGAGTTAGGCTACGCTAAACATATTATTTGTGTAATTAGCGTTGGTAATCAACATGTTTAAATGGTTTAACAATAAAGCATTCAACAAAGCATTCAACACCGCTAGCGCAGGTGGAGCGCCTTATGCAGAATGCAGAGTAGCCTATTCTAAAAAGCGTAAGCTGCTTGGATTCAACTCACATAATTTTCCTCGTTCGTTTGAAATAAAATTACATATAATAATAATTTGTGATTTTTATTAATTATGTAGGATAGGCTGTGATATCATGTGCGTTGCTTGGATGCTGTTGTGTGTGTGTGTGTCCGGTTTACAAAGAAATGTAGAAAATACAAAAGATTAGGCTACAACACTGTATAACATCACTGAACTAAATTATACACATATGTAAATCACATTTCTTATTAATATACATTAACAATAAAGATTAAAATAAGAAAGTTGAACAAAAATACCGTATTGACCCGAATATAAGACGACCTTGATTATAAGACGACCCCCCTTTTTCCAGATGTACCTTTTGGAAAAAGGCTTTTTTTTTTTGTTTCTCTCTGTAAAACACATTTTTTATTAAATTATTTTCATATTGCATATTTTTCCTATTTTAATTTTTGTTTTGAAAGTATGGTAAATACTGGTGAAAGGTACCAACAATGACATTTAAAAATATACACTTTTTGATATACCATGAAAATAACAGGTAGCCCATCTGAATTATATAACATTTAATACTATCCATCTCATAGTAGCCTACCAAAATTGTATTAACAGTAGAAGTGAAATATTATTGTAGTCTTCAAATCTGGGTCTACATTTTAAAATCACTTACAGAGGAAGTTTGTTCCCATCAGGCTAACATGACAGTCACGACTCCTGCCGCTGTAAGCTTTTCTTTTTCTTTTGTTTTCACTCGCGATCTTTACAACACACATTACATTACATATTTCATGGCACACTCGTTTTATGCGTGTTTGGCGCCACCTATTGTTGTGGGTGTATTATTGACATGTCAAAGTATAGACCCTGAATATAAGACGACTGCGTTTTTTCAGATGTATTTCCAAGAAAAAAACATTGTCTTATATTCGGGTCAATACGGTACATACAAATATACGGCTACGTAAATGATAAACTGTGATGAGTCGTGCAGCAGTAACGTAACGATAACATAAAATTTCAAGCAAAATGATCATATTTATAAGTTAATTAAATGTCAGGAATGAACGGCGCAAATTACAGTATATATATCATGAAGAAGGTCCTCTGCCCAAACGAGTACAGTTGGCGAGTGGATATACAACTCCCCATCAATATTTACATTTACATTTAGCAGACGCTTTTATCCAAAGCGACTTACATTGCATTCAAGTTACAGTTTTACATTTGATCAGCTCTTGCTTTCCCTGGGAATCGAACCCATGATGTTGGCGTTGCTAGCGCCATGCTCTACCATTTGAGCTACAGGATAGCCAATAGCCACCTGTTGGCGCAGTTGTGTAACTTGGAGAACAACTCTTATGTCGAGATAACAAGAAAAATAAGTCGTGATAATGAGAAAACAACTCTTTCCCTTTCGATACTTCACTCGTACTGCATCTTACTAGACGCATATGGGGAAAACTCCTTTTTCTCCGATAACTGAAGCCTTTTTTTAAATAACGCAGTGTTACTGCATGGCCATTGGTTCGTGCAGTGCTATAAAGACGAACCAATGGCTCGGCAGCAGTGCTGCACGAGCCTATGGTGACAAAGCCCGCCAGAATGGGTGGGGCCATCTGGCTATATAAGCAGCCGTTTCAACATAGGATCCTCAGATTTGTTCTCCTTCAGCGACGACATCGCTCTTCGCTGGTCTACGAAACTCGGAGCCTTCTCACCGTTGACCAGTCTCTGCAGCGCATCAAGACCTTCTCGGCTGACTTCCCCGCTGACTCGCCGCTCTCAAGCCACTTCAGAGCCTGCAGCAGCTGCAGTCTCATGGTCCCCTGCCGCCAACCGGCAACCTGGTGTAACTTGGTAACCAAGACCACGGCCCAGGCGATCGGCAGGTCCATGGCCAGCCTAGTGGTGTTCGAGCGCCACTTGTGGTTGACGCTGACGGAGATGAAGGATGCGGACAAGATCCCCTTTCTGGACTCTCCGGTCTCCCCCACTGGCCTGTTTGGACCCGCTGTGGAAGGGTTGGTAGAGCGCTTCACTGCGGCACAGAAGTAGTCCCAGGCAATGCGACACTTCCTGCCAAAGCGCTCCAGCTCTGCAGCTGGCTCGAGTCGCCCCAGATCTGTGCCGACTCCCCAGCTCGCTAAGCCTGCACCACCGGCTGCCCAGCCAGAGCCCAAGCCTGCGCCTCGAGAGTGCTCTCGTTCGGCTAGGCGCCACCAGTCTCCTAAGCGCCAGGGAACCCGGCCCAAGATAGTGCTGGACCTGGCGCCCAAGGCGTCATCCTGATCTGTGGGACAGGAAGAGGAGGGGGCTAAGTCTCGTGGTTGCCAGACCACCCCCCCCCAAGCTGCCTCGGTTGAACCTTTTTCTTGTCCAGGCCCTTGTCGTTTCTAGGCTGGACTACTGCAATGCTCTTCTGGCTGGTCTTCCATCAAACACAATCAAACCTCTACAAATGATTCAGAATGCAGCGGCACGACTGGTCTTCAATGAGCCCAAAAGAACCCATGTTACACCTCTCTTCATCTCACAGCACTGGCTACCAGTGGCAGCTCGCATCAAGTTCAAGACACTGATGCTTGCATACAGAACGACCACAGGCTCAGCACCCTCCTACTTCCACTCACTATTACGAATCTACATCCCCTCCAGAAGTCTGAGATCTGCTAGTGAGCGACGCCTTGTGGTACCATCACAGAGAGGCTCAAAATCACTCTCCAGAACATTCTCATTCACCATTCCTGGACTTTCCCTTTATCTTTCTCTCCTTCCCTTGCTAGCTTGTACTTATTTGACCAATGACTGAGACTTGGTGTTACGAGCACTTCCTCTGTCTGATTGCCTCTTCAAGATGAATCGCTTTATGTATTCCCCAATTGTAAGTCGCTTTGGATAAAAGCGTCTGCCAAATGACTAAATGTAAATGTATATGTAAACCTCCAAGCACCCCGTCCAGTTCTGGGTGCCGAGGGCGATGTTTATTGCAGTCACTGGGCCCGTTCAAGTGGCCAAACGGCCTACCGCTGTGATAGCGGAAAAAATAAAATGCAAACATTCTCAAAAAGAGAGCAAATTTCCTCTTCCACACAATACAAGTGGCGCGTCCCCGCATGTCGACAAACCACTCGAGTCAATCCAACCCCTTTTCACATGGGCCGAGGCCTGGCAGGCCATCCCCGTAGTGTCAGATTGGGTTATGGGGATAATAAAACGAGGTTACTCACTGCAGTTCGCTCGAAGACCCCGCTCTTCAGCGGCATGGTTCCCACCTCTGTTCAGAGCAAAGACGCACACATCGTGCACTCCGAGGTGATGACTTTGCTGGCAAAGGGCGCCGTAGAAATGATTCCTCCAGCCCAGAGCGAGTCAGGCTTCTACAGCTGTTACTTCCTCGTCCCCAAAAAGGATGGTGGCCTGCGACCCATCCTCGATCTTAGGCTCCTGAACCGTGCCCTAGTGATGCGCGGGTCAGGTTTTTTTCCAACCCGCGGGTCCCGCTTTTATGAAATTATTTGGCTCGCCCCGGCCCGCCCCGCACCACTGTATCTATTTTTACAACCCGCCCCGCCCCGCACCCGCGACCATTAAATAGACATACTAGGCATTGTAATGTAAATGAAAACAGCCTTTATTTCAGCCTGAAAGTGCTTGGAAACATCACCCTGTAAACTGGCAACAACATACGATTATGAATATGAACCATAAATCAGGTCATATTAATAACAAGATAATGATAAACATTTTCAACATTTACAAAGCAGCGTTTGTATTCATCTAATAGGCTAAACTATTTTTTATTTCAGATTTGTATAGGCCTACAGTTTACAGCCTACGCTACATAACCACTGAACTTTTGTTTTATTTAACACACGGAAATGTTCATTTAGTGTTTTTACGTTCGCTGTGCAAAAAAAGAATGGCATCCACTGTACCGGGGTTTAATCTATTACACCTAGACTCCAGCACCCGGCCAGCAGAGCTGAATGTGCGCTCGCTTGATGCGCTTGTGGCTGGGAATGGGATACAGAGCTGCTTGGCGCTTTCGTGACGTGTCACGTGACGCCAAAGGTTTGGGGACATCAAGCAAGTTACGTTGCTACGTAGGCCTTCGTATTGTAACCTTATCAAAGAACCTAATAAAATATGAAAATAGATATTCCCAAATATTTAATATTGTCTATAGGGAATTGCACGCAACATACATGGAATTTTTTTGTTTTGTTTTTAATGACCCGCCCCAACCCGCCCCGCAAATAAAGTGACAATTTCTTTACCCGCCCCAACCCGACCCGCGGGTTACCCGCGGGTTATGAGACGACCCGGTAGCATCACTACCATGCCCTCATGAGACGGCCGTTCAGGAGACGGCCGTTCACATCCAGATAGCCCCCCATCACAGGCTATTCTTGAGATTTGCCTTCGAAGGTGTGGCTTATCAGTACATGGTCCTGCCCTTTGGACTGTTCCTGGCTCCTCGCACTTTTACAAAGTGCATGGACGTGGCTCTTTCCCCTCTAAGGCAGATGGGAATCCGCATTCTCAACCGCATTCTCAACTCGACGACTGGTTCATTCTGGCCCAGTCAGGGGCGGAATTGCTATCGCACAGATCCCTCCTTCTCAGCCACTTAGAATGCCTGGGAATCAGGGTCAAATTTGCCAAGAGCGCACTGTCCCCCAGCCAATGGATATTGTTCCTGGGAACAGTTTTCGCCTGATTGATGGCTGCGGTCACACCAGAGCGTGCTCTGGCCATACAGCGTCTCGTGGTCTCCTTCAAGACAGGAGTCTCTCGCCTATCAAGACGTTTCAGAAGATGCTGGACCTCATGGCCTCTGCGTCTCCAGTACTGCAGCTGGGCCTGCTTCGTATGTGGCCCCTTCAGCGCTGGCTGAAACCGAGGGTTCCATCATATACCTGGCATCACGGACGCCTGCGTATCAAGGTGAACCGGGACTGCGTGGCAGCCCTGGGCCCTTGGAAATGTCATCAGTGGGTGGAACAGGCCGTGCCCTTGGAAATGGTCTGCAGGAGGAAGGTGGTTTCGACAGATGCATCCAACACGGGTTGCATCCAACACATCAACTGCCTGGAAATGCTGGCAGTGTGTCGAGCCCTTCATACCTTCTTACCAGACCTAAGGGGGCACCACGTTCTGGTCCATTCAGACAGCATGACCGTGGTAGCCTACATAAATCACCAAGGAGTGCTCTCCTTGAGGTGCCTCTTCGTTCTAGTGGAGCGTCTCTTGGAATAGTCTCAGCTCAACCTGTGTTCGCTGAGAGCAATGCATGTGCCAGGCAGACTGAATCAGGGTGCAGACATGCTATCACGGAGCAACGTCCCCTCCGAGGAATGGACGCTCCACCCACAGGTGGTTCAGGAGATCTGGGAGATATTTGGCAAGGCAGAGGTCGACCTCTTAGCCTCAAAAGACAACTCTCATTGCCTGACTTATTATTTGAAGGACATGAACGTGTTGGCCCACAACTGGCCCAACCTCCTCCTTTACACTTTTTCTCCAATCGCTCTGATTCCGCAGGTCATCAGGTGAATCAGGGAACACAAACACAGTTCTCTTAGTGACCCTGCTCTGGAGGAACCAACACTGGTTCTCAGAGCTGTCTCAGCTGTTCACCGCAGCCCCCTGGCCTATTCCCCTGAGACGGGACCTCCTCTCTCAGGCAAACAGAACAATGTGGCATCCCTGGCCCGAGCTGTCTGCACCTTTGGCCTCTCGATGGGAGCTCACGGACCTTCCTGAGAGCATTCAAAACACAATCTCTCAGGCTAGAGCCCCGTCTACGTTACGTCTCTACGCCCTCAAATGGTCTGTCTTCTCCACCTGGTGTTCAACCCGTGGTACAGACCTATTTTCCTGTGACATATTGTTGATATTGTCCTTCCTACAAGAGTTGTTGGACAAGGGACACTCCCCTTCCACACTCAAGGTCTATGTAGCAGCTATAGCAGCCTCTCACGCTCCTATAGCAGGCCAGTCGGTGGGTAGGAACAACATAGTTGTTCGTTTTCTGAAGGGGTCCAGGAGGCTGAACACTCCTCGCCCCCTCACAGTCCCCACTTGGGATCTGCCCACTGTTCTGAGGGCCCTGAAGAGCCCTCCCTTTGAGCCGCTACAGTCTGTCGACCTTCGACCCCTGTCACTAAAGACTGCTCTGCTACTGGCGCTAGCATCGGTCAAGCGAATGGGAGATTTGCAAGCGCTGTATGGTCCCCCATATGCATCTAGTTAGACGCAGTACGAGTGAAGTATCGAAAGGGAACGTACTCGGTTACTATCGTAACCTTGGTTTCCTGAGATACGGGAACAAGTACTGCGTTCCTTGCCGTGCTATGGCACTGTACGACTCAGTCGTCGCTTCAGTCGATGTAAACCTGAGGATCCTATGGCGAATCGGCCGCTTATATAGCCAGATGGCCCCGCCCATTCTGGCAGGCTTTGTCGCCATATGCTCGTGCAGCACCGCTGCCGAGCCATTGGTTCATCTTTATAGCACTGCACAAACCAATGGCCGTGCAGTAACACTGCGTTATTGAAAAAAAGGCTTCAGTTATCGGAGAAAAAGGAGTGTTCCCCATATGCGTCTAGTAAGATGCAGTATTAATTTCCGTATCTCAGGGAACCGAGGTTACGATAGTAACCGAGTACGTTATGTCAAGATCACGAGAAAACAAAAGGAAAAAATAATGCATGGCTGCTTAGAACTTCCGTACCCACCCCTACCATTGTCAGATACTATTGCTTGTTTTAAGCAAAAACTAACAATTTGGATCATTTTTTCAGAAAACAAGACATTGTGTCTTAAGTAATTTTATTTGTCAAGTAAATGCATCCTGATTCAAGATATTTTAGATATTTATATTAGAAAACAAGACAAAAATACTCAGATATATATTTTTTTAATGTTCTAGGTCAATGATTGATATTTGTTCATAAGAAAAAAAGCTTTAAAGCAAATAATATACAGGTAACTTTTCATGAGTTGGGCACAAAATGGAGAATTTAAACATTTTACATCCCTGACTTAAAATATAGTTAATGAAATATATAGTTAGTAGTTGTAATTACAAAAATGTTAAATTTGTGCTATCTGTAATGTCTAAAAATAATTAAAATGAAGGCATCAGAATGTTAATATACAGGTCCTTCTCAATAAATTAGAATGTCGTGAAAAAGTTAATTTTTTCTTGTAAGTTATTTCAAAAAGTGAAACTTTCTTATATTTTAGATTCATTGCATGTAAAGTAAAACATTTCAAAAGTTTTTTTATTTTTTTATTTTGATGATTAGAACTTACAGCTCATGAAAGTCAAAAATCAGTATCTCAAAATATTAGAATATTTATATTTGCGTTTCAATTAATGACCATCCCTACAGTTTAAATTCCGGGTATCTCTTGTTCTTTGAAACCACAATAATGGAGAAGACTGCTGACTTGGCAATGATCCAGAAGATGAACATTGATGCCCTCCATAAAGAGGGTAAGTCACAGAGGGTCATTACTGAAAGGGTTGGCTGTTTACATAGTGCTGTATCAAAGCATATTAAATGCAAAGTTGACTGGAAAGAAGAATTTGGGTAGGAAAAGGTGCACAAGCAACAGGGATGACTGCAAGCTTGAGAATACAGTCAAGCAAAGCTGATTCAAACACTTGTGAGAGCTTCACAATGAGTGGACTGAAGCTGGAGTCAGTGCATCAAGAGTCACCACGCTCAGACGTCTTCAGGAAAAGGGATACCAAGCCACTTCTGAACCAGAGACAACGTCAGAAGCATCTTACCTGGTCCAAAGTCCTCTTTTCAGATGAAAGTAAATTTTGCATTTCATTTAGAAACAAGGTCCCAGAGTCTGGAGGAAGAGTGGAGAGGCACAGAATCCATGTTGCTTGAAGTCCAGTGTGAAGTTTCCACAGTCAGTGATAATTTGGGCTGCCATGTCATCTGCTGGTGTTGGTCCACTGTGTTTTCTGAGTCCACAGTCAACGCAGCCATCTACCAGGAAATTTTAGAGCACTTCATGCTTCCTTCTACTGACAAGCTTTATGGAGATGCTGATTTCATTTTCCAGCAAGACTTGGCACCTGCCCACACTGCCAAAGGTACCAAAAGCTGGTTCAATGACCATGGTGTTACTGTGCTTGATTGGCCAGCAAACTCGCCTGACCTGAACCCCATAGAGAATCTATCGGGTATTGTCAAGGGGAAGATGAGAGACACCAGACCCAACAATGCAGATGAGCTGAAGGCCACTGTCAAAGAAACCTGGGCTTCCATACCACCTCAGCAGTGCCACAAAACTTCCATGCCACGCCGAATTGAGGCAGTAATTAAAGCAAAAGGAGCCCTTACCAAGTATTGAGTACATATACAGTAAATGAACATACTTTCCAGAAGGCCAACAATTCACTAAAAAAAAATTTTTTTATTGGTCTTATGAAGTATTCTAATTTGTTGAGATTGGGTTTTTGTTAAATGTGAGCCTAAATCATCACAATTAAAAGAACCAAAGACTTAAACTACAACCCCAAATCAGAAAAAGTTGGGACAGTATGGAAAACGCAAATAAAAAAAAGAAAGTAGTGATTTCTAAATTTACTTTGACTTGTATTTCATTGCAGACAATATGAACACAAAATATTTCATGTTTTGTCTGGTCAACTTCATGTCATTTGTAAATATACATCCTTTCCTGTCATTCAGACCTGCAACACATTCCAAAAAAAGTTGGGACAGGAGCAATTTAGGTCTAGTAATGAGGTAAATTGGTTAAATAATGATGTGATTTGAAACCGTTGATGTCAACAGGTGATTGTAATTATGATTTGGTACAAAAGCAGCATCCAAGAAAGGTCTAGTCCTTTAGGAGCAAAGATGGGCCGAGGATCGCCAGTTTGCCAACAAATACGTGAGAAAATTATTGAAATGTTTAAAAACAATGTTCCTCAAAGAAAGATAGGAAGAGATTTGGATATTTCACCTTCAACAGTGCATAACATAATTAAAAGATTCAAGGAATCTGGAGGAATTTCAGTGCGTAAAGGACAAGGGCGCAAGCCTAAGCTGAACAACCGTGATCTCCGATCCCTCAGGCGGCACTGCATCAAGAATCATCATTCATCTATAAGCGATATCACCACATGGGCTCAGGACTACTTTGGCAAACCTTTGTCAAGTACCACAATACGTAGTTACATCCACAAATGCCAGTTAAAACTGTACTGTGCCAATAGGAAGCCCTATGTTAACAGTGTCCAGAAGCGCCGTCGACTTCTCTGGGCTCGGAGGCATCTGGGATGGACCATCACACAGTGGAAATGTGTACTGTGGTCAGATGAATCAGTATTTCAGGTATTTTTTGGGAGGAATGGACGCCGTGTGCTCCGGACCAAAGAAGAAAAGGATCATCCAGATTGTTACCAGCAACAAGTCCAAAAGCCAGGGTCTGTCATGGTATGGGGTTGTGTCAGTGCCCTTGGCAAATGTAACTTGCACTTCTGTGATGGCACCATTAATGCTGAAAAGTACATAGAGATTTTGGAGCACAATATGCTGCCTTCAAGAAGACATCTTTTCCAAGGACGTCCATGCATATTTCAACAAGACAATGCAAAACCACATTCTGCACACATTACAAAGTCCTGGCTGCGGAGGAAGAGGGTACGGGTACTTGACTGGCCTGCCTGCAGTCCCGACCTGTTTCCAATAGAGAATGTGTGGCGCATTTTGAAGCGCAAAATGCGACAACGAAGACCCCGTACTGTTGCCCACCTTAAGACTTGTTTGCAGGAAGAATGGGACAAAATTACACCTGAAACACTTCATCACTTGGTGTCTTCAGTACCTAAACGTCTTTTAAGTGTTGTAAAAAGGAATGGCAACATTACAAAGTGGTAAATGCTTTACTGTCCCAACTTTTTTTGGAATGTGTTGCAGGTCTGAATGACAGGAAAGGATGTATATTTACAAATGACATGAAGTTGACCAGACAAAACATGAAATATTTTGTGTTCATATTGTCTGCAATGAAATACAAGTCAAAGTAAATTTAGAAATCACTACTTTCTTTTTTTATTTGCGTTTTCCATACTGTCCCAACTTTTTCTGATTTGGGGTTGTACTTCAGTCTGTGTGCATTGAATTTATTTAATACACGAGTTTCACAATTTCAGTTGAATTACTGAAATAAATGAACTTTTCCACGACATTCTAATTAATTGAGATGCACCTGTATTTCTACTATTATGTCAGGATTCACATGTCGTTTTCCTCTCACATTTCTCTTTGATTTTTAATTGAAGTTTATTTTTTTATTTTAGTAATATTTTAGTGATTTGCTGAAAATCAAACTTTTGAAACATTTGAAACTTTTTACTTTCATTTTAGATCTGATAGAAGAGAACAAGGAGATTGAAGAACTCATTGAAGCGGGGGAGAAACATCAGGTCAAAACTGAAGAGATATCCTGGAGTTCTTCATTGAAAAATGACAACATATGTTTCACTTGCTCTCACTGTGGAAAGAGTTTCTCATGCAAGCAAAATCTTGACCTTGACATAATATTTCATTGTGGAGGGAAGCCATATGCATGTGATGAGTGCGAGAAGATTTTCACAATTAAAGGAAACCGTACTGAACACATGAAAATTCACACTGCAGAGAAGCCACACACATGTGATCAATGTGGGAAGAGTTTCCCATATAAAGGAAACCTTGACAAACACATGAGGATCCACACTGGAGAAAAGCCACACACATGTGATCAATGTGGGAAGAGTTTCCCATATAAAAGAAACCTTAAAGAACACATGAAAGTCCACACTGGGGAGAAGCCATACACATGTGATCAGTGCGGGAAGAGTTTTGCACATAAAGGAAACCTTAGCAAACACAAGAAAATCCACGCTGGAGAGAAACCATATGCATGTGATCAGTGCGGGAAGAGTTTCATACATAAAGTGTCTTTTAATGATCACATGAGGATCCACACTGGAGAAAAGCCACACAAATGTGATCAGTGCGGAAGGAGTTTCGCACATATAGGAAACCTTAGCAAACACAAGAAAATCCACGCTGGAGAGAAACCATATGCATGTGATCAATGTGGGAAGTGTTTCTTACAAAAAGTTACTTTTAATGATCACATGAGGATCCACACTGGAGAAAAGCCGCACAAATGTGATCAGTGCGGGAAGAGTTTCACACATATAGGAAACCTTAGCAAACACAAGAAAATCCACGCTGGAGAGAAACCATATGCATGTGATCAATGTGGGAAGTGTTTCTTACAAAAAGTGTCTTTTAATGGTCACATGAGAATCCACACTGGAGAAAAGCCGCACAAATGTGATCAATGTGGGAAGAGTTTTGCACAAAAAATAAACCTTAAAGTACACATGAAAGTCCACACTGGAGAGAAGTCATATGCATGTGATCAGTGCGGGAAGAGATTCTCACATAAAAGTAGCCTTAAAGTACACATGAAAATCCACACTGGAGAGAAGTCATATGCATGTGATCAGTGCGGGAAGAGATTCTCACATAAAAGTAACCTTAAAGTACACATGAAAATCCACACTGGAGAGAAGTCATATGCATGTGATCAGTGCGGGAAGAGTTTCGCACATAAAGGAAACCTTAGCATACACAAGAAAATCCACGCCAGAGAGAAGTCATACATGTGATGAGTGCGAGAAGATTTTCACAATAAAAGGAAACCTTAAGGAACACATGAAAATCCACACAGGAGAGAAACTGCACACGTGTGCTCAATGTGGGAAGAGTTATACACAAAATGGAGACCTTAAAGAACACATGAAAATCCACACAGGAGAGAAACCGCACACGTGTGCTCAATGTGGGAAGAGTTTCAGAAAATCATGCGTTTTTAAAGTACATCTGCTTAGTCATTCTAGAGAAAGGCTATATAGCTGTGATCAATGCGATAAAAAGTTTTTTAGGGCAAGTTCCCTAAAGGATCACCTGAAAGTTCATACAAAGGAGAAGCCTTACGTATATTATTTGTGTGGAAAGAGTTTTAGTCAGATGGGTAGTTTAAAACTACACCAGAAAAGACACAGTGGTGTGAAGGATCATGTTTGCTCTGAGTGTGGGAAGGCTTTTTTTACAGATGGTGCACTGAAATTGCACAGGACAGTTCACACGAGAGAAACACCGTACAAGTGTTCACACTGTGACAAGAGCTTCAAACGCTCAGAATATCTGAGAATACATGAGCGGATCCACACTGGAGAGAAGCCGGATCACTGTCATTCATGTGGGAAGAGTTTCACTCATTTTTCTGTTTTAACAAATCATAAAAAAAATGCATGTCTGAAATTAGAGTAATTACAGAGTAGTAGTTTGAGTTATATGATAATTGATTAATCAAAGATTATTTCAGATGAATTTTTTTATTTTTATTAATCATTTTATTGTTCTAAACATTTTACTATCACTATTCAGTTTATTATTCATAACAGTTTTCCCCCAGGCCATATCCCACCTGAACAACACATAACACACGTCAGTATTGCACATCTACTCATCAAACCTTCTTCTGTAAATAGCACATATGCACATTCACAGTTCTGTCAATGGTCATTTTCCTTTTCTGTATATTTGTATTACTTTTGTCTGTTCTCTCTAATATTAGTGTTTTATTACCTTAATTTGATGTATGTCTGCACTTTGTACTTTCTATACTGGAAGCTTCTAACACTAAGACAAATTGCTTGTGTGTGTAAACACGTGACAATAAAGCTGATTCTGATTCTGATTCATTTGTCTTTCTCTGTTTTTAAATGTATATCAATAAGGGTGGGTTGCACCAACAAGGATTAAATTAAGCAAAGTAGAGTGAATCTAGGATTTGTTGATCTGGGTTTTATTTTAAATCAAGATGTGTTGCACCACTTAATTTTAAACACAGATTAACAAATCGGGGATTAGAATTCTAACCTGCGATTAAATTCTCCAGCTACGATTACTTTTCTCCACCATGATGGATTCACCGTGTAATCAAACAGCAACAATGTTAATAATATTCCTTATCCTAAACTGTCTCTGACATCAGTTGATTTTGTTGATAAAGGAAATAAACCTGTGAAATGTCAGCCATCTTTATAAACTGCTATGTAGAGAGAGACGGTTGATAAAACATCTGATCAAGCAAGCAATGAAAACACTGAGGCAGTGCATACGGATTTACTACGGGCTGCCAAGACCCTCACAATGCACTTTAATTTTCATTTTTATTTGTAATAAACACCTCTCAGAGACCTGAGGACACACCCACTGTTTGTCTTTGTTCAATCAGCCACATATTGTAACTGTAGGTGCACTATTTTATTTAAACCTCCACACCTGTAAATTTAAAATTATCCCCTAATTGAGATTTTGAGTTTGGAGATATGAGAGCAAAAGGATTAAAGTAAATCTATCTTAAATATAAAATAAATACAGGTTCAAAATGATAGTTTAAATGTAAACCTGCTTTAGGTTTACATTTTGATGCAACAAAATTATTAGATAAGCCTTGATTTAATCTAGATTTAAGATGAATCCTTATTGGTGCAACCCACCATTATTCTTTTACTTATTTCCTATCTCTCACAATGCTTGCTATTGTTGTATAATCTTGTGGTTGTATAGTTTGTAAGAGATTAGAGAATGTCTTTCTTCACAGTAAATTCCCTGTTGTTAAATCAACCGGGGTTCTGGGTTCATATGAGAACCACCATGAGAACCACCAGCAGGGTGTTAAAAGTAACACCAAAGCAGTGTTAGAGTTAATTAGGTAGTGGTGAATTAAGTGATGATGCACTGTTAAAAATGTTCCTCTATTTTTACAGTAGGTTACTGGCAATTTACAGCACAGTTGCCAGCAAGTTACTGTATTTTGTTTTACAGCAATTTACTGTAATGCAACTTTACAGTATATGTCTGCTGTTACAGTACTGTTTTTACTTTCGATTCACTGTTAGTGCTAGCTGCGCTATTCATCATGCATGAAAGTGATACAAAGTGAGTGAAGACATCTAAAATGATTTCTATTTAATAAATGCATTAACAAAATTAACTTATATATTTGATAAATGCACATAAATGTTGTTCATTAAACTTTATATTTATCAAAAAATCCTGAAAAATAAAGAGTATCACCATTTCCACACAAAATATGAAGCAGCAAAATTGTTACTGAAAACTGTAGTAATGATGAAGAAAATTCTGCTTTGCATCACAGGAATAACATTTTATAATATATTAAAATTGATATTTCACAATATTGCTGTTTTTTTTTTTTTACTTTATTTTGATCAAATAAATTCAGCTTTGATGAGCAGAAGATATTTATTTCATTAATAATTGTAATGTTTGTATAGTTCTTTGGCAGGTACTTTAATAATAATAACAATTCTATATTCTTTACTATAATATATTAAAGTACTTTATTATATTATTATATTGCTATCATGATTATTAAATGCTGCTTTTTATTTGTTACAGGACAATAGTATGTATTATTACAATATAATATATATCTTGTAATGTGCTAAAATATATATTGTTAATAAGTGCTGGGGGTGTGGCTTGTGGGCGTGACTTGGGGCGTGGTCAGATTTTCCTTCTTTTTTGTCTCTAGCTGATCACATACCTGTTTCTTTCATTTGAAAGACGTTTGTGATCCCTTGATGTTGTCCTATATGGTGAATTAATTCATGAGATTATTTATTTTTGGTTGTTTTTTTGTTGTTAACTTTAAAATGCTTTGAATAAGTGAGATACAGTAAAAAGAAACAAGTCCCATTTTGAGTTAAATTAAAGAAAAAGACTGTTTTTGCAATTGTAAGAGTGTGGTTAGTTTGTTTTGTACTGTTCTGTGAAGTATGATTTGAGTTAACGGGCATAGCTAGAATCACTACGTCACATCACCATCAACAGTTATTAGTCAAATAAGTAGAGGCAGAAACAGACAACAGGAAAACAGTAAGCTCTTTAATATACAAAAACAATACAGTATCTATACGACACACTTCTACAAAAACACAATAGTATTACAGCTACCTGCTTATCAAACTCTTCAGATTGCCATGTCATTTTCTAGTGCTGTTTAATATTTTATACTTTTATAAAGTTCACTTAGTACACCTCTAATATACTCTACTTTAAGCATGCACTTAACATCAGGAGAGCTGATATTAGAGATCTGAGACAGGTCTTTTTAGGGATAGTTTACCCCCAAAAATGTTTTGATCATTGACATAAATTACATTTTCATTTTGAGTGAACTATCCCTTTAATATTACAATTATTTCTCTAAAATGAGCACATGTACGGGAAATGTACATGCATAGTGAAAATCAGCTAACAAGCATAAATATCATAATAGCATTAAACTAGAAATTAACTGCTTGCAATGTAAAAATTGACACCGACTTCAATTAAATATAGCGCAGTGTTTTTCAGCTCATTTAACAGCAGGTTAAACTGAACTGCAGGGGTTCAGTGAATGAGATTCAGACTTTTGAGCTGAAATACAGCACACTACAGTACAACAGCTGTTCTGTGGATTCACTACAGTGTCTTTGTCCTGGTTGTGTTTCCAACTCTAATGTCTACAACAGCAGCAAACAGACTTCATCATATTACCAACATCAGGCCTTATGAACATGTACAGCACACAGTCAGCAAGTGGATTCATGCACACGAGCATTCGTGCATGGAAAGAAGACTTTTCAATTAATAAATGATTGTTAGATAGAAAACGGGAAGCCTCATAATAATTTCTAATAAATACCATAATCACAAAAGGGAGAATGATAAGTGTGTAAGTCAACAACACCAGGAACAAACTGCCCAAAATGAATTTGCGCTTAAGAGCAGTCAGTGATATTGAGTGAGAAAGACCTCGACAAGTGCCAGCAAAACAGAGAATGATTATGGGGTAGGGAATTAAACATGCTATACTTCGGGGTAGACGATTAAAATAAATATCAGGGGGCTTTATTTCTGCAAAGATCAGAGGCACAAACCAGATGATCACAGAAATAAAACAGGAGAGTTTGAGTGAATGGTGAGATTTGTACCAGATAGGATGAGAAACCAGAAGATATCGTTCAAAAGCAACACATGCCATAAAATACAGACCCACCATCAAAGAATAGAGATATGCACCAATCACTTTCTGTGTCCATGAGGTTGTTGCTGCTATTAACATACATATGACCTGTATGAGATCTGAAAGTATCAAATGACTAACAAAAACTGAAGCAGCAGGCCGAGATTTGATGATGAAACACAAAGCGATCAGAGTTAAGATCATGACTGGAATCTCAATGACTGAAACGATCCAGATAAATACAGGTTCTGCATATTCTTGTTTCCTTATAAATTTCCTGCACTCTGTATCAAATAAATTATAATGTGATCCAGTTGAGTTATTGATGCTGGTGTTATGTTGTCCCATTGTTTCACAAATTCCTGAGTTAGCAGTAAATAAACCAGTTATTCATGAGTTTGCGCTAACATATAATATGATTGAGCAATTAGTAAGCATATTTGGCGTGCTGTCCAGAGGAAGGATCTGATTAAGAGTGAGGAGTTGGGGTGGAGGTGGGATGCTGGAAAACTGTCATGAAATAGAGGTGAGTTGGCTGTATATATACACACGCTGTGCTTGTTAAGGTGATTAGCTGACAAGCTCCACCTGGGCCAGACTGATTATCTGATCGTGCTCCTCCCGAACCTTGTTAATAAAACATAATTTAGTTTTAATATGTAAGAAATGCTAATGTAAAAAAAAATCTTATTTGTAAAAACAGATGGCCTAACATGTTTCTTCTGTCTAAATGTTGTCATTCAAATGGGGAATGCGTAATGTTAAAGGCAAAGTTCACCCAAAAAGGAACATTTTGTCATCATTTGCTCACCCTCATGTTGTTCCAACCTGAAAAAATTGTTAATCTTCAGAAAACAGACCAAGATATTTTAATGAAATCTGAGATTTCTGTCCTTCCACTGAGTCCATGCAGCTACCAATTTGATGCATCAAAAACTTTATTAAACTAATACATATGAATAGTGTGGTTTAGTCCAAATTTTCTGAAGAGACTTAATGACTTTATATGGTGAACAGATTTAATTTAGTCTTTTATTCACATATTTGCACTGATCAGCAAACATAAACAGAAGCTCATTGGTTCTTACGGATCTCAAACATGCTGTGAAACACCAGAATGATCCTCATTGATTCTGACACGACAAGCAAGTGTGCTTGAGCTTCTGTTTGCCATGTCTACTGTGTGCGCTGATTCATGTTTATCTGTGAATAAAAGCCTAAATTAAATCTGTTCAGCATATAAAGCAATCGAGTCTCTTCAGAAAATTTAGACTAAACCACTCAATTTATCTGGATTTCTTTGACCTTTTTGAAGCGTCAAGCTGGTCGTTGTGTTGACTGTCAGTGGAGGGACAGAAATCTCTCAGATTTCATTCAAAATATCTTCATTTGTGTTCTGAATGTGAACCAAAATCTTACGGATTTGAAACAACATGAGGATGAGTGAATGATGACAGAATTTACATTTTTAGTTGAACTATCCCCGTAAAATGCTTAAAATGTCAAATTAAAAACCACATACATTAAAAAAGTATAAAGTTTAACTTGAAATAAATTTTAAAATCCCTCCACCCATACAATCTTTTATTTAAACAATATCATAAGAACGTTCTGAATATTCAGTACTTCAGCACAACTGCTAGTATGATATTGCTTTAATAAAATACAAACCCGATTCCAGAAAAGTTGGGACACTGTACAAATTGTGAATAAAAACAATGCAATGATGTGGAAGTTTCAAATTTCAATATTTTATTCAGAATACAACATAGATGACATATCAAATGTTTAAACTGAGAAAATGTATCATTTTAAGGGAAAAATAAGTTGATTTTAAATTTCATGGCATCAACACATCTCAAAAAAGTTGGGACAAGGCCATGTTTACCACTGTGTGGCATCCCCTCTTCTTTTTATAACAGTCTGCAAACGTCTGGGGACTGAGGAGACAAGTTGCTCAAGTTTAGGAATAGGAATGTTGTCCCATTCTTGTCTAATACAGGCTTCTAGTTGCTCAACTGTCTTAGGTCTTCTTTGTCGCATCTTCCTCTTTATGATGCGCCAAATGTTTTCTATGGGTGAAAGATCTGGACTGCAGGCTGGCCATTTCAGTACCCGGATCCTTCTTCTACGCAGCCATGATGTTGTAATTGATGCAGTATGTGGTCTGGCATTGTCATGTTGGAAAATGCAAGGTCTTCCCTGAAAGAGACGACGTCTGGATGGGAGCATATGTTGTTCTAGAACTTGGATATACCTTTCAGCATTGATGGTGCCTTTCCAGATGTGTAAGCTGCCCATGCCACACGCACTCATGCAACCCCATACCATCAGAGATGCAGATTTCTGAACTGAGCGCTGATAATTTTGATTCGTCTGACCACAGAACAGTTTTCCACTTTGCCACAGTCCATTTTAAATGAGCCTTGGCCCAGAGAAAACGCCTGCGCTTCTGGATCATGTTTAGATATGGCTTCTTTTTTTACCTATAGAGTTTTAGCCAGCAACGGCGAATGGCACGGTGGATTGTGTTCACCGACAATGTTTTCTGGAAGTATTCCTGAGCCCATGTTGTGATTTCCATTACAGTAGCATTCCTGTATGTGATGCAGTGCCGTCTAAGGGCCCGAAGATCACGGGCATCCAGTATGGTTTTCCGGCCTTGACCCTTACGCACAGAGATTGTTCCAGATTCTCTGAATCTTTGGATGATATTATGCACTGTAGATGATGATAACTTCAAACTCTTTGCAATTTTTCTCTGAGAAACTCCTTTCTGATATTGCTCCACTATTTTTCGCCGCAGCATTGGGGGAATTGGTGATCCTCTTCCCATCTTGACTTCTGAGAGACACCGCCACTCTGAGAGGCTCTTTTTATACCCAATCATGTTGCCAATTGACCTAATAAGTTGCAAATTGGTCCTCCAGCTGTTCCTTATATGTACATTTAACTTTTCCGGCCTCTTATTGCTACCTGTCCCAACTTTTTTGGAATGTGTAGCTCTCATGAAATCCAAAATGAGCCAATATTTGGCATGACATTTCAAAATGTCTCACTTTCAACATTTGATATGTTATCTATATTCTATTGTGAATAAAATATAAGTTTATGAGATTTGTAAATTATTGCATTCCTTTTTTATTCACAATTTGTACAGTGTCCCAACTTTTTTGGAATCGGGTTTGTAGTTCAATAAACAAGAAATAAATACTGAACAACTTACATTTATGACAGAACTTGTCCAGTTGGTTTGTATGTTTCTTTTTCCACAGAGAAGTCAAAGGAGAACGTTCAGCGTCACATTTTCCAAGGCCATCAACTCCACACCATAAAAACACACTTCAAACACTGTTGATCTGATGGAGAACATAGTTGAGATACAAACAAATGTGAATAGACGTTTAGTCCATTTAGTAGACAAGTTTAACTGTATCATTTCTAATTGAAATAGTGAGATCTTACTGTCGTGTAAGGAGCAAGATGACTGGAGAAGCTGCAGTGAATGGTGTTTATTGAGCAACAGTTGTATGCTGAAATAAGACGAGAGTGGTGAGTAGAGCACAATAACATCAATGACAAATCAAATAAACAGACTTTTCCTGCAGGATCCACCTTAGACTAGACAAGAGTTCAGCTCCAACACTAATTAAACAATCAAAGGTTAATCTGCAAACACTAAGAGAAAGCACAAATGCTCTGACTTTACTGATTCTCTTGCTGCTTTGTGAACTCAGCTGTTTTCTTTAGGAAACAGAAATCTGTGTAGTTATCCCACTCAGTGCTGATAAAACTGAAATTGCACAGACTTTTAATTAATTCGTTTGATTAACTACAAACATTCAGCGATACCAGAGGCTGAAATACAAATATAGTTAACAATATATGAACTCATACATGAGAAAACATGCTCTACAATCATAATGACAATTACAAGACAGATAATGATGTTCATGAGCTGATCACATCATTATTGAACACAACCCCTAAAATGAAAAGTGGCTCTGACAAGGACCTGAAAGAAGACTCCCAAAACTATGTTAAATAATATATACGAGACAATATGACACAACACATGATCTTACCTGGATCAGACTGTGGCTTGAAGATGTTCATCAGTAGATGATGGTGTCTGAGCTGATGGTCGTTCTTTTATAGTCTGAATTCACTCCAGAAACAGCGGAGAATGGAGAGTGATTCTGTCAGATAATGAGCAAATGAACAAAGATGCATTAAACATAATGAATGTTTAATGCACATGCAGCCGCAACTTTAAAATGTACAATTATTACATGACATAAAAAATTTAACCATAGGATCTTTGTACAACTTGAGGGCTGCAGAAGTCTCCAGATCATCATTATAGAAAAATGAGATGTCATTCCAATTATCAAGGAGCAGAGAATAGAAACCGGAGATCGGATCTGCAGCCTGCATCTAAGGTAACTATATATTGAAAGGTTTTCAACTGACTTGGAGAGGTCAAACAGCCTGGAAATAAAAGACCTGCCCTGGGGAATTATCCCCCGGTTTCACAGACAAGGCTTAAGCCTAGTCCTAGACTAAAATATAAGTCTTAGCTGTTTCAACTGAAATAAACTTGCTCTGACTAAACTTAAAATATATCAGTACCTTTGTTTTGTCTCAAGATGCACACCAGTAATGTTTTTCTCTAAGCATGTTTATAAAAATTATTTAAATGTCCTAATTGAACTATGGCCTAATCCTGGCTTAGTCTAAGCCCTGTCTGTGAAACCAGGCCTTAATGTATCACAAAATTAAGATGGCCTAGCAAAGAGAGCAAATCTCTTTTGGAAAAGGATACTGACTTCTGAGCATTTCTCATGACTTCTCTAATGCGATTTAATTTCTCAAAGAGCAGTGAGGCTTGCATAAGGTTGGAATCGAGGGTGATGCCTAAGAATTCAAGGACTTTAACGGGCCTAACGTTTTCTCCTCAGAAAGAGGAACACCTAAATCGTCGAAGGTGTGCTTTAGTGCCAAGATGCAGCGGTCCGGCTTTGCATTTGTATAATCCACTAGCAGAAAATCGTTGATAAGATGAAGAATCCAACACAGTGCCTCTGAGAGTGTATCGAATATTTTTGGACTATTGTGACAGCCAAAGGTGAGCCTAACTGAAAAATACAAGTTATTCCTCCATTTAACACCAAATAAATGCTACTGTGATGGATGTAAAGGCATAATTTTAAAGGCGTCTGAGATGTCTGCCTTTGCGAGTCATGCGCCCCTTCCTGCTTGTTTAATAAATTTAATTGCGTCGTCGATGGTGGCATAAAACAGAGAAAAATGAGCTAAAGGAATAAGACTATTGATACTTTGAGCTGTGTCATTATGAGGGGCAGACAGGTCAATAATTATACGATTTCCCTCGAATATTTATGAGTAGCGATTCCTATAGGATTAATTTGATAATTTGGAAAGGGAGATTCATCAAATGGCCTGATCATGAATACTTTCTTAACTTCCTTTTCTAACAAAGAATTGATGATTTCAGGCTCTTTTGAGGCACAAAGCAAGTTTTTACAAACAAAAGAACAATTAGGCAACCAGGATAACCCTGCAAGAAAACCTGGGCCCGTTATTAAATAACTGACAAAGCAGCAGATAGGAGGTTTTCTCAGTGTCCTTACCAGCCTGGAAACGTTGACTGGGGTTGATGGTTTTATTAATTTTTCTCCTTTTTTAGAAAGCGGGTTTGTCTCGGGCACACCGACTTTGGATGACCGTCCCCACAGTATCTACAAGCATGAACATATTTACAATTATAGAACTTACAAACATTTTCATTGAAATTGTAACACATTGGAGTGGCAATAGGCATCACCTTAGAGTCAACAGGTTGAAAGCTGGGGCCATGCTTAGTTTGGAGAGACACAGATTTGGGGCACAGATTGCGAGTATGAGTGCTTGGCTTGGATGTTGCTGGGATTCTTCAATGGATTCAACTTGCCACGGATCTTTGTCATTAGCGGCGGAAGACATGGTCAACAATAAGCTGAGTAATGGCATACACAAGAGTAATCTCACTGCAAAGCAGCATGCAGAGGAAGCAGCAAAGCAAGCTGACTGAAGCTGCATTTAAGTAAGGCGCCCTGTTTGAGATTTGCCAATTTAGTGCATAGGAATCGGATCAGCTGATAGGGGCTGGGTTTGAATTTCACAATCAGCCGATAGCAGAGCTTGACTACAAGGCCTGCTTGAACTAACGCGGAATGCTTGATTTATTGTATTTTATTTAATTAAGTTTCTCATCGTTATTAAATGATGGATGTTTTAATTGTATGTAATCATAGCCAAGTGTGACCTTAAAGCCGTCGTTGGGGATTAGTTTGGGATGGGTTTGTTAATGGGGTAAAAAAATGTGTAGTTACTGTATTCTATTCTAAAATTTGCATGAGAATCAATAAAATTGTTAATCACTAAGTTTGTGTGTGTTTGTATGTTCTTTAAAGCTTCAGGCAAAAAGGTTTTTAACTTTAACCACAGTGTTACTCCACATCCACTGAGTATCATAACTGGACAGAAACCTCTTCCTCTTTTGGTGGATGTTTTTCCCTCAAGACATTGTCAGATGTTTGATATTTTAAAGCTTAATAGGTTTAGCTGTGGTTGCACATCTCCTGATTTCTCATCAGAATAAATGTATTATGCATGTCAAAAACCACCTCAAATATAAAATGGCGATTTACTTTGTCCTACTGAATGGATCTGCACAATATATTATGGAGCAATTAAATTGGCAATTCTGCTGGCATTACTGGAATCTCAACATCATGATTGAAATGTTTTTATCTGACCATTATAACTATAACATTAAATGAGTTAGTGTCATATCAGTCACGGGGTTCAGTAGTGGAGTTATACATGGAGTTATATTTTATTGTTTCACTGATGATACTTAGCTTTATATTTCCTTAAGGTAACCTTCTCTAGATGATATTAAAGCTGGATGACCAGTAATGTCCTGCTGCATGTGCTACAGCTGTTCATATACCTCTGTAGGCAACACCATCAGCCACAACGAGCTGGCTTTGAGTCCCAGGATGCTTTGACTGCATTCGATGCATCATGTCTGTTGTCTGGTAAGTCTTGCTGGATAAATGGCTAGATTCAGCAGGGCTCATTCATACAGGTCTTGAATCTCTGAGTACTTCTGCTCATTGACTGGAACACATGGAGACCCACTCTAGTCCTTCCATCTCTGACTTATTCCCAGCAGCTGAGCTCTTGATCATTGAAGCACATCAGCTCCACATCCGTTCCTCGCATGTACTTGAGTGTTGGATCATGTTACTGAAGACAGAGACACATTTTCTTTACGTGGATCAGAGAAGAGAGTAGAGACTTTCTGAAGATGTCTATAGAGGATTATGGTCAATGCAATAAGAATATTTTCCATGATGCTTATGTAACTGTCGTAGGCCAGTAAGTGCTGTTGCGTGTAAACCTCACTCCCCTGATCTCAATAAGTGGCGCTCTAGCGACAGACGTTAGAGGCCGTGGCCTTTAGCCTCCTCGGTAGAGTGCCCGCCTCCCGTGCAGGAGATCGTGGTTTCGAATCGCGCTTGGAGCGGGGCGAAGTAGAAACAGTTACACTTATTGCATCACAAATGGAAAATGGTGTGCATTTCCAATCCGATCACACAGGAAAACACAACTATTTTATGAGGTGACAATTTTGTATGAATTTGTACAATATGAATCATATGAAAATCACCCCTAAACATAACCATCACTGGGTCATAATCAGATTGTACAAAAAGCACATGTGGTGAACAACAGTTGAGATGGCATTCCAGGGACCAGTTTATGGCAGGGCTCCTCTCTAACTGCTGGTGTGGAGGGAGATGTGCCACACTGTGATCGGATCTTGGTGGAGAAACAAATGTTCAGAAACATCAGATAAGATGCCAAGACCACTGCCAGACACCTCTAGCAGGACAGGAAGGGAGACCCATGACCACCTAAGAGGGGACTTCTCATTGACCCTACCCACCAAACTCACCCAGGCAAAAAAAAAGAAAAAAGTGCACTTCCATAATGTATTTAAGTAATACTTTTTAGTATTTCTTAAGATAATCTTAAGAACATCGGAGTGTACTCAACTGTGCTATGAATTTAGTTACATTTACGTTTAGTTATTTAGCAGACGCTTTTATCCAAAATGACCGCCGGTGTGCTGATGGTGCCATTGTTGCTGGCATGCCGTCTCTCTGGTGCTTTGTTAGTTTTATTTTTGTTGGGCTGTTTTTAATACATCACTGCTCCACTCAACGGGTCTATGACCGGGTACAACTTTTGGATATTCGAGGTTTAATCGAGCAACTACATTATGTCCTGAGAGGACCTTGTTACCGTGCCCCTCCCTGTGTGGTGGACATACCAGCTTTTCTCCGCCGTCCTATCTGCGGTATTCCCTGGTTGTGGATTAGTTTGGGATGGGTTTGTTAACGGGGTAAAATGTTGATTCTGAACAGAGTTACTGTATTCTATTCTGAAATTTGCATGAGAATCAATAAAATTGTTAATCACTTTTGTGTGTGTGTGTGTTTGTATGTTCTTTAAAGCTTCAGGCAAAAAGGTTTTTAACTTTAACCACAGAGTGTTACTCCACATCCACTGAGTATCATAACTGGTTTGGTTTCTGTCATCAGAAACCTCTTCCTCTTTTGGTGGATGTTTTTCCCTCATTGACATTGTCAGAAGCTTGATATTTTAAAGCTTAATAGGTTTAGCTGTGGTTGTATATTTCCTGATTTCTCATCAAAATAAAATGTATTATGCATGTAACAAACCACCTCAAATATAACATGGAGTTTTACTTTGTCCTACTGAATGAATCTGCACAATATATTATGGAGCAATTATACTGGAATCTCAACATCACAATTGAAATGTGTGTTTTTTTTTTTTTATGAAATTCCCTGGAGGAAACGCCGAAATCATCGAACACGTGGAAAGCATGGAGGAGCTGCCTTCAAACTCAAGTCACACTTGGTGTTGCAGCAGTCAACATTTGCTTGCCAGCTCTCTCTTTCTACTTCCCTGGTTGGCGATCGCTTCATCCACTGGCGTTCCCTGGAAGAACCGTACCGCTGAATTCGACCGATTACGCCAGATTGCACCTGCCATCGCGCCGCTGGGATTACGCCTCGGCTTCGTCACGGAGGTGTAAATCTGGGAAATCTTCGCCAGTTTCGCCGAAACTCTCAGCAGTCTTATGATACAGTTCAGTCCAGTATGGCACTGATCAATGCCCGCTCACTGGTAAATAAGACTTTTCTACTAAATGACTTCATTACGTCAGCTGGTCTTGATGTTTTATTTGTGACGGAGACTTGGCTGCAACCAGGCGATTTGACGCCACTCTCTGAACTTTTGCCTCATGACTTTGCGTTCAAAAACACACCAAGGGAAACTGGTCGTGGTGGAGGATTAGCATTTATTTTTAAAACTAAATATTTGTGCCGCACTTTACCCATGAATGCCTTTCACAGTTTTGAACTACAACTTTATCAGTTTGATTCCCCTAATCCGCTGGTGGTGGCCTTGATCTACCGTCCTCCTAAACCTGCCAACGATTTCATAGAGGAATTTGCAGCCCTTCTGAGTGAACTCTTTATAAAATATGATCGTCTGATGATTTTTTTAAACCTGGTCGAATCATTTGATCTTCTACAATGGGTGAATGGCTCTACTCACATCCAGGGTCATATGCTAAATTTGGTTTTGTCACATAATTTATCTGTTTCTGATATGACTATTTCTGACCTCAACTTCTCTGATCATAAGCCTCTTCTTTTTACTGTCCCTATCCATGCTTGGTTTGATAAACCTCATAGTGCTATCAGATCGTCTCGCACATTTAATGCCATTACCATCAATAACTTTGCACAATTATACAGAGAAAGTTATTCTGTTGATCTGCTAGAGAACCCCTTGACTAACTTCCCAGCCGGCACATGACCGACCTTCAACGTTGAAATATGGTTGAAATAAGGTCAGTTGTTGTTTTAACGTTGAAACAACGTTAATACAACGTTTAATGCTGAACGGTTGAAAACCAGCCGGCACATGACCAATCTTCAACGTTGAAATATGGTTGAAATAATGACAGTTGTTGCTTCAACATTGAAACAACGTTGAAAAAATGTTTAATGCTAAATGGTTGAAAAAGGTTACCAAAAACACTTGTAAATCAATGTTGATTTGTTTTTTACAAGAACTGTATGTTGAATCAACTTAATGTCTTCAACATCATACAAAAGAAATTTCTGCCTTTTAAATTATTATTACTAAATTATTTAAGATCATTATTATTATTTTATTAGCATTTTACAATATTTTGATCGTTAAACCTATTCTAAAATCTAAAGGTATATGTTAAAATATTATCATCATTAACAACAATAAAACTAAATACATTTCACTGCGTTTACCTTATTTCTTTGATCATGATTGGTTAATCTGGCTGTCATCCAGTAAACTGGCCAATGAAACTGTTCGCGCCTTTCTCAGTTTGAAAATATGACCGTTATTATCGTCTTTCTGAGTGAGGCAGCTGACTGACTGTGTGTGTGTGTGAGCTGCTGCTCGTTGAGATTGCTCAGTCGGTTCCGAATTATTTATAATATAAATATTTGCCTGTTAAATTTTTATTTTGAGCGAATTGGAGTCGTGACATGTCAACGGAGAACAAAAACTAGAATGTGAACACAGGAAGGGTCAGGTGTGATCTGCGAGGTCCTGCAAACACACGGACAAAATCAGGTAAGAAAATCGCTAACTTACCTTTCAAAAATAGTAAAGTATAATGTTACCAGAGTTTACAAATGGGTAAATGACATGTAACGTTAACCTGCAGAAGATAAATACCTGTGTCTGTGTGTGTGTGTATTTTTGTATTGCTTTATCACAGATGCTAATGTTGTTGTGTGTTACTTGCTAGTAAGTTATGTTAAGTTAATGTCTGTCTTAGAGATTTTTCACATTTTTCTGATGTGAATGCCATGCATTGTTATATTTTTAATCGTATAATAGTCTCAAAAGATAACATACTCTGTTCATGTTTTCTAAATATCATATAATCGCAAATTTAAACGAATTAAGATTATTTAAAGCAGTGATTCTCAAAGTGTGGAATGAGCACCACTAGTGCTACTCAGACTCCCTCTAGTGGTACGCAGAGGAATCACTACATTAAATATAAATTAATGTTAATACATTTTAATTTAATCTTTATTTGAGTAAAGGTTTTTTTTTTTTTTTACAGTCAAGTATAGTACAGTTTTTATTTAACTTTTGGTACAACACATTTTAATTTAATCATTATTTAAATGTTGTATTTACCTGTATGTAAGCACCGTGCAGTGTTAATGTTCAAACTGTATTTACAATGTTAAAGTGGCTGACAACAATAAATATTCTTATTAGGAAAAAAACTTTTCAGTGAACCATTTCTTCTTTCCCCTTGTAGAGTCATCAAGGATCCAGCTGTTTATTGGCAATTTGGTAAGGAATTGTTCATCTGCTACATTGCACTGTCACTTCTGGAAGAGATTCATTGACCTTTTGTGAAAGGTTTTGATTTTACTTAGTTTAATAAAAATGTACTTGATTTGATTTTACTTGTTTTACTAAATACACTGTATAGTTAGGATTCTGATTAAAACAGTGTAACTGGGGGCTCTGAAAAAACTGCTTGTGAATAATTTAATATTGCAAACTTTCATCTGAATACATTAAATAGGTGTTTAATGAATAGTGTTGTGCACTTTGTTTCCAACCTCACTGTTTTTGAACTTAAAGTGAAAATATTGTATGTGATATGTTTTGCATTCAGTTTTCAGTTAAATATATTTCACAATATCAAAGTTGATCTTTTATGAGTATTTATTTTTGGTGTTTTTGTTTTTATTTATACAGGACAGTACAGAAAGTGTGTGAGAGGAGGACACGGCGTCAGAAAGGACCTAGAGCTGGGACTCTTTCAAGGATCACCCAAAGCACAACCACGCTATATGCACAAGGCTATTGGTTCTAACATTTTATCAGAATTTGAAGAAACATTTCTACTTAAAATATTAAATGCATTTCATTCAAGGCAGCGTTTTTCCTGCGTAAAGAATTTCCTCTGGCTGTCGACAAAACTCAGGCAGTCCTATCCTTTACCACCGACATGGTTTCTGTTGCAGGTTCCATTCTCAAACTGTTCAACACATTCTCACTGCACAAATGTACAAATCTCTTGTAATGAGACACATTAGTAAAACATGTTTTCACAGAAACTATAGATTTCCACCAAAATAAAAGATCAACTGGTTTCAGTCAAAAGAAGTACAAGGGTTTCTCTTGTGCAGTGCAAAATATGCATGTTATGGTACAAACACTGAGTCTTTAAATGTTTTATTTGGATTTTACAGGTTTTTAACAATACATCCAAGCACAAACACTGCAAGCTAAAGTTTGGGATTATTTTCACATGTTTTATACTGTATGTTTTCAAAATAAAACTGCTGTTTTACCGTTTTCAGTGTGTGGTAGTTTATTGAAGTTGATTGTAAAGCCATTGCTGCCAGTCATTTGATTTTTAAGCTTTATGTATGTGTACAGTGTTGATCTAAATGCAAACTAGGTTCTAATTGAACGTACAGTTGTGTATTCACTCATGTTGAAAGTACGACGGTGAAACAACGTTGTGTTATCAACGTTGATTCAATTTGCAAAATCAACACATAATTCAACGTTAATCCAACGTCTACAGAACGACCTTAATTCACCAATGCTGAAGGTAAGACGGTGAAACAACGTCGCGATTTCAACGGTGAAACAACGTCATGATTTCGCGGTGAAACAACGTCACAATATCAACGTTGATCCAATTTGCAAAATCGAAACATAATCCAACGTTGATTCAACCATGGTACCCGACGTTGATTCACCGGTGAATCAACGTTGAAATGCCGGCTGGGTTAGACATGGATGATCATCTTGCTCTTTTTAATTCCACTTGTCTTAGTATTTTAGACTCTGTCGCCCCTTTTATTAAATTAGGCTTTTTTAATGAAATTATAACATTTTCAGTAAGAAAATATGTAGTACAATTAAGCATGGGTCTGCATCTGTTATTATCATTGTGTGAAAATGTTGGGGTGGGCTAGCAATGCAATTCATTCTGGGGCCATCTTAATTTATAAGTGGTAACACTTACATTTTTGGAGTATAAAATCAACAGTCTTCTCCTAAAGCGAGATCTGCAAGCAGCTGCCCGAAGTCTCCTTTGAAACACCATTCCAAACGCTGAGGAAAACTACACTAGGCAGGGTACGCAATTTACTGATGTGATCAGGTGGTAGTGCACACCTGTCATCTCAAGTAATTATTAGGCACATTCGACTTGAAGCAGCGCTGCGCAGAATGATCACTGTATGACATCAAAATACCGTAAGAGCCATTCGAAAGCATCAGGATCCATCTGCTCTCTTATCACTCTAGCGGTACTGTGATGTCATACAGTGATCATTATGCGCAGCGCTGCTTCAAGTCGAACACACCTATTTAACTTGTTATAACGTCGGAGGTCACATGTTAACTTCAACATTATGGGACCACGATCCATGCTACGTACTGCGGTACGATAGGTGGCGGTATACTTCTGATAAATCATTATTGTAAACCGCCATAAAAATTAAAAGAAGATGATTACGTCAACATGGTGGATCGCATTCATACTTAACGAGATTTGGCTGTTGAGTACTTACTCTTTTAGAGCCCGATGAGTAAGTACTTATTGAAATTAAGTACCTACTCAGAGAGTATGCGGTTTTCGAATGCAGCCGGAGTGATTTGGAGAAGTTCGGCTCTTCTCAAAGATTCGGCTCTTTTGGCTCGGCTCTCTTGAACCCGCTCTTCATTTAGTATCATCTCGGAGCCTTCTATTTTAGCCCAATTTAGCAATTGTGAATGGTTTGTGTGTTGGTAAGCAATTTTTTATTCAGTGTTTTCATAAAAGCCTAATTTTTATGCTTTTTTTTGTTACTAAAAAATACACAAGTTTTAACATTAATGAAACTTTAATTGAACACAGAACCACAGCAAACTTTTTTTTTTCTTTTTTGACAAACGACCAAGTATGGTGACCCATACTCGGAATTCGTGGTCTGCATTTAACCCAAAGTGGGTTAAATGCAGGGTCAAAGTGCACACACACAGCAGTGAACACACACACACACACACCGTGAACACCTGGAGCAGTGGGCAGCCATTTATGCTGCGGTGCCCGGGGAGCAGTTGGGGGTTCGGTGCCTTGCTCAAGGGCACCTCAGTTGTGGTATTGAAGGTGGAGAGAGCGCTGTACATTCACTCCCCCACCTACAATTCCTGCCGGACCTGAGACTCGAACTCGCAACCTTTGGATTACAAGTCCGACTCTCCAACCATTAGGCCACGACTCCCCCCCCCAAACGAATCAAATAAAAAAAAAGCAAAAGTCTTAACATTAAGACACTTCAGTCTTGCAGGTTGCCATTCAGAAATATTCAGTATGCTATATATACTGTATATATATATACAATATTCAATGTAAATTCAGTCTCCAATATCATTGAAATGCAGCCAGATTCTGCTTCTTTTTCGGTTTGTCTCTGTCGCTCTGTGTACCTGGCCTGTACCACTACACTCGCTATCTTCTGAGCGTGGGTACCCCTTCCTTCTTTCACATAATGGTATGATGATCCAGAGCTGTTGAGAAACAATCATCACAGTGGTCTCTTCTGCTGCATCTCTATGGCGCTGATCGTATAAGAGCTAACTTCCGGGAACTATTGAGCGGCTCCACAATCTGCCATTGCTGTAAAAAAATGGTCCATTGGAGTCAACGGAGTTGTCACAACTCTCTCTCTCTATGGCTCTGTGATGATCCTAGTCTGTCCTCCCATATGATTGGTTGCATGGTGTGCCCATCCAAATAAAGTCCCTTGGTACATACATGCATACATACATACATACATACATATATACATACATATCTGACATGAGAACAGAACATTTAAATAAGCCTTAACAATAATAATAATAATAATGTGTCTGAATCTGGAACAGAAGATTTATGTACAGATTTGTGCCTTATTTACTCTATATATACAGCTGTATAGAAAATTATGCATACATATTTACATAGTACTGGAGAGAGTAAATAATTAGAGATGGGGGATGAATTACAGGCATGAATTACAGAACACAGGTAATAATTGCTGTGTTAGTTGTTTAGGCTGGAGATGGCATAGGGGAAAAAACTGTTTTTATGCCTAGATGTTCTAGTGCACAGAGATCTGTAGCGTCTGCCTGAAGGGAGAAGCGCAAACAGGTTGTGTCCAGGGTGAGAGGGGTCTGTGATGATGTTACCTGCCCGTTTCTTCACTCTGGAGTAGTACAAATCCTGAAGGCTGGGCAGGTGCACACCAATGATCCTTTCTGCTGTCCTAACAGTCCACTGCAGTCTTCTTATATCTGATTTGCTGGCTGACCCAAACCATACAGTTATAGAAGAGCACAGAACCGACTCAATAACAGCAGAATAAAACTGTGTCATGTGCGCCTGTGGCAGGTTGAACTTTTTCAGTTGACGAAGAAAGTACATTCTCTGCTGGGCCTTTTTCACGATGGAGTCGATGTGAGTGTCCCACTTCAGGTCCTGAGAGATAGATGGTGGTTCCCAGGAACCTGAATGACTCCACTGCATTCACAGTGTTGTTCATGATAGTGAGTGGGGGGAGAGCTGGGGGGTTTCTCCTGAAGTCCACGATCATCTCCACAGTTTTAAGCGTGTTGAGCTCCAGGTTGTTTAGACTGCACCAGACAGCTAGCTCCTTAACCTCCTGTCTGTAAGCAGACTCGTCACCGTCCTGGATGAGGCCGATGAGTGTGGTGTCTGCAAACTTCAGGAGTTTGACAGGGGGGTCTTTAGAGGTGCAGTCGTTGGTGTAGAGGGAGAAGAGCAGTGGGGAGAGAACACAACCCTGAGGAGCTCCAGTGCTGATGGTGCAGGTGTTGGATGTGTATTTTCCCAGCCTCACTAGCTGCTGCCTGTCTGTCAGGAAGCTGGTGATCCACTGACAGATGGAGGTGGGGACGGAGAGCTGTGTCAGTTTATTCTGAAGGGTGTCCGGGATGATGGTGTTGAAAGCGGAGCTGAAGTCCACAAACAGGATCCTTGCATACGTCCCTGGTTTGTCCAGATGTTGGAGGATGTAGTGCAATCCCATGTTGACTGCATCATCCACAGACCTGTTTGCTCAGTAAGCAAACTGCAGGGGGTCCAGCAAGGGTCCAGTAATGTCCTTCGGGTGAGCCAACACGAGCCTCTCAAATGACTTCTTCACCACAGACGTTAAAGCAACAGGTCTGTAGTCATTAAGTCCTGTGATTTTTGGTTTCTTGGGTACAGGGATGATGGTGGAGCATTTGAAGCAGGAGGGGACTTCACACAGCTCCAGTGATCTATTGAAGATCAATGTGAAGATGGATGATAGCTGAACAGCACAGGCTTTGAGGCAGGCTGGAGAGACACCGTCTGGGCCTTTGGCTTTCCTTATCTTCTGTCTCCTGAAGACTTTGCTTACATCTTCTTCACAGATCTTGATTACAGGCAGAGAAACAGTAGGGAGGGGGAGGGGGAGGGTGTTGATGGCTGTGTTGTGGGATGGTCAGAGTGGGTGTGGGGTGTCAGACCAGGCTTTTGTTTTTGAAACCTACAGTAAAACTTGTTCAGGTCTTCAGTCAGTTGTTGATTGGCCTCAGTGCTGGGGGGGGGGGTCTTGTAGCTGGTAACGGCTTTCAGGCCTTTCCACACTGATGTAGAGTCGTTACTTGAAAGCTGTTTTTTTAGCTTTCCAGAGTAGTTTTTCTTTGCCACTCTTATCTCCCTATTCAGTGTGTATTTGGCCTGTTTGTACAAGGCTTTTTCCCCACTCCTGTAGGCGTCCTCTTTGGCCTGGCGAAGCTGTCTGAGTTTTGTACTGAACCAAGGTTTGTCGTTGTTAAATGTTAAATAAGTCCTGGTGGGTACACACATGTCCTCACAGAAACTAATGTAGGATGTCACGGTGTCAGTGAGTTCATCCAAATCAGTAGCTGCAGCCTCAAAAACACTCCAATCAGTAAGTTCGAAGCAGGCTTGTAGATCCTGCTCTGCTTCAACAGTCCATCTCTTTACAGTTCTTAAAGGGATAGTTCACTTTGAAATTAAAATTTGGTATCTATCAGCTTACCCCAAGGGCATCCAAGATGTAGGTGTCTTTTTTTCTTCAGTAGATCCAATTTTGATGTTTTTAAATCAAACCGTTCTAGTCTGTCAGTCATATAATGGCAGGTATAGGTCACTGTCTCTATAAGAGGGAAAAAGAACATGCACAGAGAAATTCAAATTAAAAAATTCCCCATCGTAACTACACATTGATGGCCTAAGACACGAAACGAGTGGTTTGTGTGAGAAAACAAACAGTATTTATATCGTTTTTTACCTCTTGTACACAACCATGTCCAAGTGATCTGAGTGCGCACACACATCCGGTGTGTGACGTGTGTGTGCGCGCGCTCTGGCTCACGCTTGACGGAGGGCGTGTCTGAAGCATGGTGCTGACGCAACTTCATGGTATTTTCTTGTTGGAAGACGCGCACTGTCATCGCTCGTGTCGTTTCTGAACTGTCTACTCTAGGATAATGATGACTTCTTTTAAGCAGACCCGCTTGTTGTCATGCATTGTATTTCTATACGAGCGCTCCATGTATCCGTTTCATTCATCTGTAGCTCGCCGTCAACGCTTGACGGAGGGTGTGTCTGAAGCGTGGTGCTGACGCAACTTCGTGGTATTTTCTTGTTGGAAGACGCGCACTGTCATCGCTCGTGTCGTTTCTGAACTGTCTACTCTTGGATAATGATGACTTCTTTTAAGCAGATCCGCTTGCTGTCATGCATTGTATTTCTATACGAGCGCTCCATGTATCCGTTTCATTCATCTGTAACTAGCCAAACACACATGCCGCAACTCCACCCTCCTCACCCTGCATCACTTCCACCTAACCATGTAAAAAATAACATATCCAGGAACAGTTTATTGAGACATGACACCGGCGCAGGGGCGTAGGCAGCGGACGGGCCTGTGATGAAAGGCCACCAGTTTATTATACAAATATAATATTTGTTTAAATAATTATTGTTTAATCTATTTTAGCACAATTAGAGGACTATTATAACATCTCAAATAATTAAAATAAATAAAATGTGTTTTTGCATAATTCTTGATGAGTTTGATTGACAGCAGTGTTCGCCAATTGTTATCCAGGCTGTTTCGGGCTCGTCTTGCATGTAAATTTGTGCGTGTTGTTGTGAACTTGGTTCTTCTAAGGTGTAGAAAACTCAGAAGAGAAGACCAGGAGAAATCGGATTGGATCGTCAGCAGGATTCTTTATTGAGAACACAAGCTGTTGGCATGCTGTAGTCATCGAAATCTCAATCTTAAGTAACTTTACAAGGTTATTTTATAGGCATTTTTGGAGGAGGGATTCTTGGAGGTGGAGACAAATTCAAACAAAGCAAGCACATGAGGGAGGCGTTAGTTTGTTGCTACTTCCCGTGGTTCTAATCTCATCAACATAATCAAATGCATAGACACTAATCCAATCACCCTAACGAATCAACGTCTGGGCCAGGGGGCTCCGAAAGATAGACACTAATCCAATCAACCTAACGAATCAACGTCTGGGCCAGGGGTTCTTTGAATCAACGTCTGGGTGCTTTGAATCTCTGCCAATCAACATGACTTGATTGAGACAAAGCACAGTTATACATTGAGTCAGGAAGTGGATAATAAGAATCTAAGTTAAACATTTAAATACAATTTGTAATCCCACAATTCCCCCTTTGAGAGTTCTAATAACTCTCACAAAATACAAATTTAGATACTTAAAAGTTAATTCTTGTAACTTGTAATCGTTACCGGCACATTGTACATGTTCTGTGTTGCTTATATGTAATTGCATGCTGACACAGAAACAAAACATGCAATTAGGGTCCGTGAAGTTCTTACGGGTAATAATCTTTTCTGGTTGGAACTGTCATTTCCTCGTGAGAGGCGGGAGTCATTTGCTGAAAGAAACACTTGATACTGTGGATGCATAGATAGTACGCAAGTAGGAGAAACAACAGCAGAATTGCTATTTCCTTGATCCACAGCCAGGGTTTACCTAACAAGTTTCCGAACCATGAATAATTATCTTCAGTCATCTGGTGTAATTTTGCTGAAAGACCAAGAATGTCTTGTTGGATTTTGTTCAAGTTCTCTGTTGGATCCATTAACCCGGTGCAGCATTCAGGACCGATAATGGTACAGGCTCCCCCTTGTGTTGCAAGAATGTAATCCAAGGCCACTCTGTTCTGTAAGATCATCATCTTGTGCGAGGCAAGAGTGTCCTTGATGTTGCCCAGGGCCAAAACCGTATCATTGGCCAATTTCTGTACCGAATCCGACAGGCTTCTGACTTGATCGAGAGCCTGCATGACACCATACGATGGGATTAATGCACCAAGAGTTCTTGACCACCACGTTTGTACACAAGTGAATCCTGGAATGCAGGCATCTTTGTTAGTAGAAGCTGAATTTTGTAGATGTGGAGAACTTGAGGTGGAGTGTGTATTTTCTCTGATGGCTGGTAGGACATAAACCAGGGTGCACCTGCCATTGAATTGGCTGGGTAGGATGCTGTAGACAGAAGTCCCACATAACCACAAAGTGCCAGTCGGTGGAGGAATCATACACCACTGATTTATGGCAAAAAGTTTCGGTAGGGATGGGTTCCCGTAGAGACACTCTTTTAATTCATTCTCCTCTTTCGTATCTGATGTAGTAACGTACACATCGAATTCGGTTCTTCTTTCAATCACAAAGCTGCAACGTTCACGAGGAATTTCACCCAGTGTAGTCGATGCTGGAGCATGATTTTCCATGCACCAATAGAACATCCTTGGCATGAGTAGATCTGTCATGATGGGAGTAGCTGAAGTTAGGTTGCAGGATGGTAGTCCAGGAATGCAACACGAAGAAGCTGGAGGAATTGTTACGTTGTGACATGTATCCTTGTTGTATAATCCACTGGTATGATGATCGAATAAGGTACACGTATCACATTTGGAGATAGGGTGTGCCACCCATGGGATTCCTGCTCCTACTGAAGGTGCGTGCGGCATGCAAACGTTCTTTCCAGCAAACAAGGCATTTCTTGACATATTCATCAGCTCTAAGAATATGTTGTTTCTGGGGTCTACACTTTGCGTGATGTCCATGATGGTTAATAGTACGAAAATCTTGATCATGTTGATGGATGACTGAAGTTCCCGTATGTGAGTCTCTGCGTTGTGTATTTTTTTTTTTTTTTTTTTCTTCTTTCTTTTCTCTTTCTTGTGTGATAGTTGGCTCGGCACTGGGTCTAGTTGTTTTCTAGAGGTTGTGGCTTCATCCGCAGGTGAGAAGGGCGGTGCATATGGATCTCAGGACAGCCATCAAGTGGTATCTGCACAGAGGAAGAAAAAAAACCAAAACAAAAGAGAACAACGGCACATAGCAGTATTTGTTGTAGAGTCTGCAAACATTAGGGTTGTATCCTCTGTTCAAATATAGTCTGCTATTGTTGTTCCTTCTTTCCCTATTTCTCAATTCCTGCGACACCTAAAGAACAGTGAGGAAAGGATGGACTATTGGATGGGGAAAGGCCTATGAGGAAATCTTCACCGCAGGGTTGGCCCCCGAAGCCTGTTGCTTTCGGTTCTTCCCTGGGCTCCTCACTGGTTCTTGTGTCTGTCCTATCCTATCCCTGCAGGGGGAGGAACAACTTTACAGTGTGACACATGAGTCCAAGTTTTCCTTCCCTGACACAATACTGCAGCAGCTGTAATCAACATCACTTGATGTGGTCCGTACCACTTAGGCTCTAATGGCTTGTTTCTGAACGCCTTTATCATGACCCATTGACCTGGGATGATTGTGTCTTTCAATTACTCTGCAATTACTCTGCACTACCTTTGTGAGGTTTTCACAGTAAGCGATCAGGGCATCTGAAGCAATGTGCACATCAGCATTTCTAAGATCAATCACACCTGGCATCTGCATTGGGCGTCCAGTAATAATCTCATGAGGGCTCAGTCCTACTGATCTGTTAGGTGATGCTCTCATACTACACAGTACTGCGGGCAGTGCTTCCACCCATGGTACTCCTTCCTGATGCATTTTGCTTAGCCTGGTTTTGATTGTTCTGTTTGATCGTTCAACCTGTCCTGATGCTTGTGGCCTATAGGGACAGTGAAGGTTCCACTTAATCTTCAACATTCTAGACACTTCCTTGACTACCTGTCCTGTGAAGTGGGTACCTTGATCTGAGTCAATGCAATCTGGTAATCCCCATCTGGGAATGAAATCAGTGACAAGACATTTAGCAGTATGTGCAGCTGTAGCACGCCCTGTTGGATAAGCTTCTACCCATCTTGAGAACTTGTCTATTACTACCAAAACGTCAGTTTTTCCTTTACAAGGGGGCAACGATATGTAATCAACTTGCAGGTGACGAAATGGCCCTGGTGGAGCTGGGGTATGTGCTGCTGGTGTAGTGGCTGCTGGTACATCATTATTTTTCTGACATGTAACACATCTCTTGACTGTTTCAGTGGCTGCGTTTCTGAATTTTGGATTCCACCATTGATTTGAGAACCTGTGATTCATCGTTGCTGGACCACTATGACCCAAACTGTGTATTTGTTGAGCCAAATATGGCAACAGTGATTCGGGAGCAACATACTTTCCCCCTTTGGTCCAGCAGCCGGATGAATCCACAGTGGCTCCTTTGTCTAACCATGTCCATGCTTCATATAGAGGAACGTTTTTATACAGATTAACGATTGATTCAGGAGGTAGAATTGTCTTCTGTGCTGTACTACCTGAACACACTTGTACAGTTGCATAGAAACAAGCCTGTTTAGCCGCTACATCAGCGAGAGCATTACCTTTAGCTTCCGTAGTATTAGTTGTGAGATGTGCTTTCACTTTGATCACCGCTAATTTCTTTGGGAGATTCATGGCAAACATTAAATCTTTCACTAATCCAGCATGCTTAATGGGGGATCCAGCAGAAGTTAGACATTTTCTGGTTTGCCAAATGACACCAAAATCATGAATTACCCCAAAAGCATACCTGGAATCTGTGTAGATATTTGCAACCGATCCTGAAGCTAGCGTGCATGCTCTAGTTAAGGCTACTAGTTCTGCAGCTTGAGCTGAAAAATGATCTGGAAGACGACCTGAAGCAACTACTTCAGTGGTGGAAGTTACTGCATATCCTGCTCGTCTGTTACCTTCAATAACTTGAGCTGAACCATCAACAAACAACTCCAATTCTGCGTTCTCTATGGGAGTTTCTGCTATTTCACTTGTCGCTGCATATGTAAGCGTAACACAATCATGAGTCATTTCGCCTTCATCCTCTAACACAAATTCAGTCATTGCAGACATCATACATGAGGATGGGTTCGTGACTGGTGCACGCTGTATAACAATATTCGGGGCTGTGAGAGTTGCTAACCAATTTCCCCAACGGGAGGAGGTGACAGAAGTGACTTTTGCTTGATTCATTAGTGCGGACACTGCGTGAGGGCATTTTACGTTTACAGTCTGACCTAACACCATTCCTGATGAAGCCTGAAGCGCTAGATGAACTGCCTGTACTGCTCTGAGGCATGGGCCCATACCTTGAGCGACTATGTCAAGTTTACCGGAATAGTAATGAATTGGGCGTAAGCTGCCCCCATGATCTTGCATTAGACATGCAGTCATAAAGCCTAAGTGTTCATGGACATAAAGCACAAAGGGTCTATCAGATTGGGCAATTCCTAATGCTGGTGCTTGACATAGTGCTCTTTTCAAATCATTAAAAGCTTTGAGATGAAGTTCTTCCATACAAACAGTATCTGAATCTTTACCATGGCCTTTCAACAAATCATAGAGAGGCTGAGCAATCGAGGCATAGTCTTCAATCCAAGGTCTACAATAACCTGTTGTTCCTAAAAATGAGCGGAGTGTTTTAATGGTAGTAGGCGGAGGTATGGCTTTGACTGAAGCCGCTCGATCCTGTGTAATGGATCTATTTCCTGCACCAATTGTTTGCCCCAGAAATGTGACTTGCTTTTTAGCGATTTGAGCTTTGTGAAAGCTGCATTTGTGTCCTTTTTTATGCAAATAGTCCAACAATGATGCCAATTCAGTTTGATGTACCTCATGATCTGTTGAGGCAATCAAAATATCATCGACATATTGGATCATAGTGGACTGTTTTACCGGACATTCTGGGTCACACAAATCACGTCTGACAGCCTGATGATATATGGTTGGGGAGTTTTGAAATCCCTGTGGTAATCGTGTCCACTGGTATTGTTCATAGTCAACTGTGAAAGCTAACCATGGCTGGCTGTCAGAGTGCAACGGTACAGAAAAAAAAATCCATTAGACATATCAATTACTGAAAAAATCTAACAAATCTAATGGTAAGCCATTACAAATTGTAGATGGATCTGCCACTAGGGGGGTGATTTTATCAATATTTTTATTGGCTACTCTGTAGTCTATTGTAAGTCTCCATGTCCCATTAGATTTCTTGATGGGCCATATGGGTGAATTACATGGACTGTTGGTTTTAACTAGCACTCCTTGCGTCAGCAAATTTTCTACAATAAGTTTGATTCCCTGTATAGCTTCCTTATTAATCGGATATTGTTTGGTGACCGGAGGTGGAGTTCCTGTCAATTTAACTGGTTCTACACCTGTCAACAACCCACAATCATCCTTGTCTTTAGCCCAAATTGGATGATTCTGTAAGAAAGCATACTCGGGAGGGGTTGCATTATTGGTAGAAATCTGTGCTGAGGAAATTTTTATGCTAGTAGATTCTGAGGACATGTCTAAAGTTAGATTTATTTGTCTCAGAAGATCCATGCCTAAAATTGCACCTGTATTTAATGGAGCGCATAGCAATTTTGTAGTCAGAGTTTTTGGGCCAAATTGTACCTCTATGGGCGGAGTTTCATACAAAACAGAATCTTCACCTATTACACCAGTTAAACAAAGTTTGGTTTTCTTGGATGGGATGTTTAAACCTTGTGCCAATTTTGTAGGGATTACTGTAATTTCTGCACCTGTATCAAGCAAAAAATCAATCTCTTTCTCTTTTATGCTACCTTTCACAAAAATTCTTTGGTCATTGTGTTGGATTACAGGGGAAAGGTAGCTACTCACAGCCCCAACAATTAGTTTTTTTCTTGGTCTTGTTGTGCTCTTAGAAGAGCCTGAACTAGCTGTCCTACAGTTTCAGTGGTCACTGGCGGAACTACTTCAGGGTTGTGTGCAGGCTGAGAAGGAGCAGAATTATGCATAGCATTTCTTTTACTATCTTGCAACTTCTTCCTACACTCTTTCTCCCAATGTCCTAATTTTCCACAGTATTTGCATTTGCTTTCTCTTTTAGACCATCTATTGTCTTGTTTCGTTGTGTTAAACGTAGCTGCTGCTACTCTTACTTTTGCCTTGACATCAGCATCTCTTTCCCATGTAGCTAACCTGTCTAGGTTACTTCTGAGAGTTCTGTTAGACCAAGTTAGATCTAAGAATGGTAAAGCTTTTCTGTATTCGGCTACAAGGCCATCTGACCAGATACGAACCAGGGGTCCCTTGTCCTCTAGCACACTTTCAGGGTCATCAACAATTCCACTGTAAATTACAGCTGACTGACAAAATCTCTCAGTATATTCACTCACAGTTTCTTCTTTCCTTTGCACACAGGTAGTAATTTTAGACCAATCTATTTTGGGTCCTAGGATATTCTTTAGGATTTTCAAAATACCTTCTCGTAAATCACCCTTGCTGGCATTTCGCAGTTCAGAAGCAACAGCAGATTCAAAACTGTTGAATTCAGATTCAGTTAGGATTTGTGACATCAGCTGCGTGACTTCTGCCAACGACATGTCATAAAGACGCATTTTACTGATCAATGTTCTTCTAAATTCAGAAAAATGTGTGCGTGCTGACGGTAAACTCTGAGATAGTCTCTCTATATCTTTAGGACATAAAGCTTTGGCAACAGTTTGTGTTTGCACAACAGAAGAATTGAGAGGAACACTATCAGTTTCCTCAATTCCCTGAGATCTTCTCCTAGCACCACACACATTGACGGAATTTACAGGCACATCAGTTACTGATTGGAGAGCTACATCTGTTTCAAAAAACGCTTGTAAATCAGGGTAAATGTTATCAGGCTGACTAACTTCCACATCAGTTTTTGCTGCAGCTTTCTTGAGGTTCAATTTCTTAGTCAAAGTGGATACTCTAGCACGGAGTTCATTGTTCTGTTTCTCTAGCTCTGAGTTACGCTGAGACTGTTGTGTAGCTAGTGTTACACTGAATTCTCTGTGACAACAGATAATGCCTTTCACATTGTTCTTATGAATACTTGCTCCTAGCACCTTTTTACACTCATCTACCGACCAAGTCTTGTCTGGATGAATCTCATATTTCTGCGTTACTTCTTGTCTAACTTTTTCAGTGACTATTAGGTCCATTTGTTCCCCTAACAGCGTTTTGAATTCACTATCTGACCACAAAGGAGTCGCAAGACCCATCTTTTCTGTGGTTGGAATCAGCCTAGCATTCCTTCTAACCATTTTGTAAGTTTCTTCTGTACCATACAAAAAAACACTAAACAAAAAAAAAAAAAAACTTCTCTGATCAACAGAGGGTACACTTGTTAAAAAAAAAAACTTAACTATTGTCAATTTTCCAAATTACCAACACTTCACACTTAACTTCCCTGCCTACAAGAACAGAGGATAAACCAAACTTATTAGCACGAAATGCTAACCTTCCCTGCCTGAAACAGAGGATAAACCAAAATTATTAGCACGAAATGCTAACCTTCCCTGCTTGAAACAGAGGATAACCACCTTTTAGCACGTAATACCAAAATCTTCCCTGCCTGAAACAGAGGATAACTTTCATCTCTAAAAGAAAAACTTTAGAGGATAAACTTAGTTAAACAAACCCTACAGATGTATGTTAACTCTTCTCTGACGGCACAGAGGATAAAAATTTGTACTGGTCTTAGGTTATTTTGGATTAGAGACAGCACTCACCACAACCCTTGGTTGAGAGAAAAATTCAGTCTGGGAATCTTTGTTCAGCTGGAAGTTTTCAGGTGAGGAAGCTGGAACTCTATCCGGGTCACGGCACCATCTGTTGTGAGCTTGGTTCTTCTAAGGTGTAGAAAACTCAGAAGAGAAGACCAGGAGAAATCGGATTGGATCGTCAGCAGGATTCTTTATTAAGAACACAAGCTGTTGGTATGCTGTAGTCATCGAAATCTCAATCTTAAGTAACTTTACAAGGTTATTTTATAGGCATTTTTGGAGGAGGGATTCTTGGAGGTGGAGACAAATTCAAACAAAGCAAGCACATGAGGGAGGCGTTAGTTTGTTGCTACTTCCCGTGGTTCTAATCTCATCAACATAATCAAATGCATAGACACTAATCCAATCACCCTAACGAATCAACGTCTGGGCCAGGGGGCTCCGAAAGATAGACACTAATCCAATCAACCTAACGAATCAACGTCTGGGCCAGGGGTTCTTTGAATCAACGTCTGGGTGCTTTGAATCTCTGCCAATCAACATGACTTGATTGAGACAAAGCACAGTTATACATTGAGTCAGGAAGTGGATAATAAGAATCTAAGTTAAACATTTAAATACAATTTGTAATCCCACAGTGTTCACCCGTTCAGTTGGCCTGTAATTTGCAGCTGTGTGTTAGAAAATGTTAGAAAAAACAGCAGCAATGCATAATTCTGTAAAAAATACTTTTAAAAACTTGCACTCATGAGGGAGAGAGCCCGTCCATCAGTCCGCAAGTAACGACTTTCAGTTCCACGAGAACCGGTTCATTCTGTGAAGCCGGGAACACACTACAGGCACACTACACACTACAGCTCAGTCGGTGTTTTTAAAGTCGTTTGGTGTGCTGTGTCTAAATAATTTAAGACAAGCTGTTGCCAATCATCCTCACAAAGATTAGCCTATTTTTTTTGTATATATATATATATATATATATCAATTTTGTGACTGACGCCGGCGATTAACTGCACCTGTTTCCTAATTTGTAGGCCTATTAATTTAAATAATGAATTAACAAATAAAAATAAAAAATCACTAACATGACATTTCTTGATAAAATAATTTTATACACTTTAGTTATATCTAATTTGCCATTTTCAATTAATGCAGGCCTGTTACATTCTTATTATTAGGCCTATTATTATTAAGTTACTTTTATTATTAAATTAATATTACAATTTATTTGCCCTGCAATAATTTCATAAGGCATCATAACTGACGCGCTGCGAGGATAATAAAGATTAGGCTATTACTCCTCATTGAAAATGTTTTTAAAAAGGTCTTTCAAAACAGGTTTATTATACAATGAATTAGCCTATAGGCCTATAATTAAAATTATTAACACTGCAATCATCAATGAAAAAGCTTTATTTCAAGCACCAACTTTTTAAAAAAAGAAAAAACCTGTTTAACACGAAATTTCTTCTCTCTTTATTTATTTCTTTATTTTTTCCCTCTAGCCTATTTTCGGGCCACAAGAGAAATATTAAGGGAGTAAATTAAAACATTTAGCTATAGCTAAACCGTTATCAGCATCTGAAGTAGATTTGTCTCTCGTCGTCTCTGAGAGAATATATGCCGTTAATGCAGCGTCAGATGCCGAAAGCGCCGTCAGATTTTACTTTTAATTTCTAGTGAATCGACTGAGATTAAGAGGTTCACCACATAACTCTTGCGCACAGTTTTCACATTACTTGTGTGATATCCATTGGCTCGCCTTCCTGGTTTAAAACAAACATTTACATTAGGCTATTGCGACGTAACCAGCCCCCCACCCTTGAGTGCGCTGTTGGGGGTCGCGGATTTGCACAACGCCACTGGACTCTGTCCGTTAGTTAGCCTAGTGCCCGCTCACTTTTGCCCAGGCCCGCCCAAAAATACAATTCTGGCTACGCCACTGTACCGGCGAGAAAGAAAAAAAAAGGAATCTTACTATGACGAAGGATTAGTCCATGAATAATATTTGTGCCATTCCGAAATTAAAGAGCCATCATTTTGTACCAAAATGAATATACATAACCGTATATAATAATACTGTCAAACAATTCAAATAATTTTTTTAAAGCACCACGCTTCAGACACGCCCTCCGGCAAGCTACAGATGAATGAAACGGATACATGGAGCGCTCGTATAGAAATACAATGCATGACAGCAAGCAGATCTGCTTAAAAGAAGTCATCATTATTCTAGAGTAGACAGTTTAGAAACGACATGAGCGATGACAGTGCGCGTCTTCCAACAAGAAAATACCACGAAGTTGCATCAGCACCACGCTTCAGACACGCCCTCCCTCAAGCGTGAGCCAGAGCGCATGCACACACACGTCACACACCGGATGTGTGTGCGCACTCAGATCACTTGGACATGGTTGTGTACAAGAGGTAAAAAACGATATAAATACTGTTCGTTTTCTCACACAAACCGCTCGTTTCGTGTCTTAGGCCATCAATGTGTAGTTACGATGGGGAATTGTTTAATTTGAATTTCTCTGTGCATGTTCTTTTTCCCTCTTATAGAGACAGTGACCTATAGTGCTTCTTCTTTGGCACTCAACGGAGGCGGTTGCATTTTTTTCCTCCCCGTCCTCTCCCTTATTTTCCCTGCTTGCTCTCTTGTATTGTCACGTCTCATCTATTGAGAGACTCTCTCTGCATTGCTCTTCAAACTGAAAAAATTATGGATTTGATCAACTGGTCTCTCAACGCAATTGACACCATCTTCTCGACGAGAAGCTGAAGATATCTAACTATTCGGAACCATGATAACAGGTCTTTTGCTGATCGGATTAGGCTTTGCCCTGGGTTATCGAAGAATTCAGAAAACGGGAACAGCTGTCCAAAGCCTCACAAGGCTGCCCGTCATGATTGAAGCAGTGGGAAGAGCGGTCAGCATTGAGACTGAGACTATTAACTGCAATATGGATTCTATCATGGAGAAGCTCACTGCTTTGCAAAGGAAAATTGACGGTATCGGAGACCAGAATGGACAAAGAGAGTAGCCGTGGAATTGGAATGCGGTTACTCGCCCCAAGACTAAACAATCGCAATCTTATCTTTTCGGCTCCCCCGAACCAGCACTGGCCTCGGCCAAGGCCGCTGCTGGAAAATCAACCCTGGAAAGAGCACTGCAGTGTGACGCTCTTGCGTTACATCCCCAATTCTAAAGACAGCTGCTGATTACACATACACACAAAAACTATTACAGATACAAACACATTCACCTCCCCACCCCCGATCCCTCGCCTCCGTCGCTTTGAACCTAACCCTTACGTAATCCAGATTACTTGCAATCAGTTACTACCCAGCTCTGCATTATATAGCCTCAACAGGTCAGTGAATATCCTGCCATCTTCAGAGCAGAAGGTTAAACTGTACCCCTCCCCTCCAAATTTATATGGAGTAAAGACAGTCCTGCCCAGTATGAAGTTACGCTCCATAGCACCCAAGTTGAGAACATGATACTAAGTTCTACTCACTTCATTTAGTGAAGAAAATGATCAATTTAGCAACATAACAATTAACTACAATTTTCTCTACAGTGGTCAGAAAAGCCCTGAGAAAAAGAAAACTTTACAGATGTAAAAAAGAAATTGCTAAAGCTAGTTGGTTTGATAAAGAATGCCAAAAACTAAGAAAATAATTACTATCATTATCAAATAAAAAACACAGAGACCTGGCAAACCAACAAATGCGAGCCACATATCAACAAACCCTTAAAATATACAAGTCACTGCTAATACAGAAAAAAGCTGATCAAATGAAAATAAAGCTCAACAAGATTGAGGAGGCAAAAATTATTTTTGGGAATTATGAAATAATTTAGATAAATCCAAAGAAGCTAAACGCATTCCCATCCACGACCCAAACATCTGGACTGAACATTTCGGAAAACTCCATTCACAAAACGAACCAACCCTCACCCAAAAACATCTGACCTCCGAATTACATGACCTAGAATTCACTACAAAAGAGCAGCTAAACCATTTAGACAAGCACATAGCATTAAAAGAACTAATAGGCAAATTGAAATCCCTAAAAAAAAAAAATAATAATAATCCTGTGGCTTGGATGGAATATCTAATGAGATGCTGAAACACAGCAGCTCCAAATTGAAAGATGCTATTCTGAAATTATTCAAATCGCCTACTAAAATCAGGACACTTTCCTGAGATGTGGAAAGAAAATCTAATAACTCCAATTTTTAAACAAGGTGAGAAGTACAATTACCCAAACAATTATATAGGCATTACAGTCAGCAGTAATCTCGGAAAACTATTCTGCTCTATTATTAATGACAGATTAGTTCAGTTCATTCAAGAACACAAAATTCTAAACAACTGTCAAATTGGATTTATGCCTAAACCGAGAACATCAGATCACATTTACACACTCATACAAAAGTACATTCAGCAGACAAAACAAGGAAAAATATTTGGCTGCTTCATTGATTTCCAAAAAGCCTTCGATTCGGTATGGCACAATGGACTTTTCCTAAAACTTATCCAAGGTGGAATAGGAGGAAGGACATATGACATCATAAAGGACATATACAATGAGAACAAATGCTGTGTCAAAATCAATGACAAACGGACTGATTATTTCGGTCAGACCAAAGGAGTCCGTCAAGGCTGCAGCCTCAGCCCGACTCTTTTTAATATCTATATTAACGAACTGGCATCAGCACTTGATAAGTCCTCTTGTCCTGGTCTGACCCTCGAGGGCAGAGAAATCAAATGCCTCCTGTATGCAGACGATCTTCTGCTGCTGTCGCCTCATGAAGAGGGGCTGCACCAAAGCCTCTCCATTTTGGAAAAGTACAGTAATGATTGGGCCTTACCAATAAACATGGAGAAGTCTAAAATCATGATCTTTCAGAAAAAGCATTGTCTTTCTGACACAAAAAAGAAAAGAAAAAAGGAGTGCACAATTGGAGGAACAATTCTTAATCATGTCACCGGGTATAATTATTTGGGTCTGACAATCTCTGCCTCTGGACAGTTCAATACTGCAATAAAAGATCTGACGGATAAGGCACACAGGGCTTTTTACAGTATAAGAAAACCACTGTTCAAATTCAACCCACCCATTAGACTGTGGCTGAAAATCTTCGATAGCATCAAACCCATTCTTCTGTATGGCTGTGAAATCTAGGGCCCCAAATTTAAACTAAACCATGAATCATGGGACAAAAACCCTGTTGAAATTTTCTGCAAAAACATCTTGGGAATTCACAGAAACGCCCCAATTCTCGGCTGCAGGGCAGAACTGGGCAGATTCCCTCTGCTCTTTGAAATCCAGAAGAGAGCAGCGAAGTTCTGGTTCCATCTTTCAGACACGCCGACAGATAGCTACCATAACAGTGCTTTCACTTACAGGAAAAAACACCCAGAGAGTAACCCCATGCACTATTTAGTGGAAAAAAATCAATTCAATTCAACAATTCAGTTTAAGTATTCAAAAGTTAAAGAAACAGAAAAAATAACCCAGGAAGAATACATTCATGATTGGCAGCACAAAGTAGCTCAATTAAAGAAATTAACTTACTTCCACAGTATAAAATCTGATGATAAATTAGCACCTTACTTGATCAAAATTAAAGACTATGGTCAGAGAAAGCTGCTGACGAAGTATCATCTAAGTGAGCACAGTCTGAGTGTGGAGACGGGCCGACACAAACAGAGCTGGAGAGCCAGAGAGTGTTCTCACTGCACAGAGGGACTCATAGAGGACGAGCAAATATAAACACATTAGAGACGCCTATTTCACCCAAATAGCTGTAGTTTCACATGAATTTCAAGTTTCAAGTTTTATTTGTCACATACACGACTATACAGAGAGTGTATAACCAGCAGTGAAATGTGAATTCAAGCATGCAAGCAACTCAGACAAACGCTGTTATATTTTGGGAGAAATGGAAAAGTGTATCCACCTAGCAGTGCAGTATGTATTCTCCTGCCAACAAATGAGGGAAAAAGGCCCCCTTCTTTCCATTTAGCCTATACATTTAAAAAAAAAATAACTTCACACGTTTTCTTAAACTCGGACCTTATTATTAAAGTACAAATTCAACTTTTTTAATTGAAAAAGTATGCATTTTGATTTATTCATAGGCTATGGTTGTCATAAAATTTGAGTTAAAAAATTTAAGTGCCATTGTTTTTTTGTTTTTTTGAAATGCTTTATTGACTGACTTTTCATAGACGTTTATGCTTTCAAATTTCATACAATTTGTAGGCTATGTATTTGCAATTTCATGCAATTTCACAGTATTTAAAATTACTACACTACTTATGCAGTCACAATACTATAATGGTACAATTTACTCAGGCCGGTGAGTTTTTTGTGACATTAAAATATATATTTTTAGAATAATTGTACATAAATAGGTTGAGCAAAACAAATATGATTATTTCTGAGAACTTTTTAACGGCAGGCAGACATACATTATAGTACAAATATTTTGAGCGTCCCTTATTCTGTCCTTTATTTCCTTTAAAAAAAAATACAATTGTCCCTTATTTTCCATTTCAAAGGGATGTAGTTGTTGTGAGAACAGCGTTGACAGCAGCAATGTCACCTCCACCATGTTTAAAATTTATGACCCGCCCAACTCGGAAACTCGGCTATCAAAATTATTTCCGAATTTCCCAGTAGTAAATACAACTTGAGAGGCCGTTCATGTCCAATTTCTGACTAGGAAACTGGTATTTACGATAATTCCGATAGCACGTGAATGCAGCATTACATCGGTCAAAGGCATGAAACTCCAGGGCTGAAAATGAGTCCCACTCCGGCCCTGACTTTGACAATTATTTATATACAATAAAACAAAACCAATGGTAGAACCAGATGTGAAAACCACTGGCTGTAATGGAATACAGCACTTTATCTCCACAACATAAACCGTGTTAAGAAGCTTCGTGTAATGAACCCTTTTCCCAAACAATTGTGTTGAGAGCTTGGTTGAGAATGCTTCACTTTGCCGTCACAAATGAATGTGTCAGTTAGGCTGCAGGCTAATAATTAAATACTGAAAGCGTCTTGACGATTGAACAGCGCGCTTACCTTGCGGAAAAATTGAACTTGAAATTGAAACATCTTACTAGAAGCTCAACACAGTGCCTGCGTGTGATTTATAACCAAATCGGTCTTTGTCAGTCACGTGCGTTAATTATGTGTGACGTCACCGAGACGCCATTTTGAAGGTATCCTTGCTTTGAGCAGTGAACTGAAAGTGTACAGAGCCGTACAGTAAAGACTGATTAAATCGTCATACTGGAGAAACAGATGCAAACCAAGTAGATACGGTACCGAGATAATCTCAGCAATTTTTTTAGGAACCGTAATTTATATAATTTTTCATTGATGATTAAAAATTAACACAGATCCATACTACCTGAAGCAAACATTTGAGTGCCGCCGGCATCGCTGCCTCTAACCTCGTTGGATATATGATTATTTTGTTTACAGTATAAAAACTTATATTATTTACTTATACACTTATATGTTCTGTTTTTGTCTACCATTAATTTGCACACATAACTTGCATAATTGTAAGTAATTACATCATGTGAGTCTCTACCATTAAACTTACCCTGTTTGTTCAAAAATGTTCCGTGCTTCTTTTGGCTGATAACAAGTACTGATAAGTACTAATAACAAGGAGACAATCAAAAACACATTTATGAAAATGGCATTATACATACTTTATTATTAATGCAACACTGTGTTAAAAATCAGTTTCAAACTGCAGAACAGAAGATGTGACAAGCATGATGAATCATCAACACTGTTTTCTTAAGTGGACACAGTGTAAGTACTACAAAGAAAGCTGAATAAATTAAGAAGAAGATGATGATTTGATGCTTCTGCCAAACATTTCTGATGACCCTTTCTGCATGGATTCTTAGAAGTGCTAGATGATCTGTCAAATACTAAATAGTACTTGTAGGTAGAAGACATTGACACTTTCACACTGAATGGTTTCTCTGTGGAAATCTCAAAACAGTCTATAATTGCTATACTGCACTGAAAAATAAAACTTGTAAGATTTACTTGATAAAATCTTTGTAACAATTTGCACTAACACATTTTAAGTAAATTTGACCGTTACTGCTCTGTACAATTGACCTGTTATTGTTGAATAAAATTACATGTGTCCAAAGGACTTCACAAAATAGTGAGGCATAATTTTGTGCCTGTCACAGTTGTCTAAAACGGTGTTTGTGCAGGCAGATCCAATCTGAGGTGCATGAGGTTAACATAAGTATTTAAAATGAAGTAAGAATTTTCCTTATGTCTGACATGACAATAAAAATCTTTATGGCAGAGATTCTCAACTCTAGCCCTCAGAGTCCACTTCCTATAGAATTTAGCTCCAACCTCAATCAAACTCACCTGCCTGTAACTTTCTAGTAATCGTGAAGATCTTGGTTAGCCTGTTCAGGTGTATTTTATTAGGGTCGGAGCTCAACTCTGCAGTAAAGTGGACCTCAAGGGCCAGAGTTGAGAACCCATGTAATAAAGGTTCCCAAGTTTGGCATACCTGTATAATGCTGTATGTATCCTGGTAGTTTAAAAAATCTGGTGTCACATCCTTTTAGTATGCCTTGCATGAGATGCATTTCCGTTAACACATCAGTGTGGAGTAGTTTCTTCTTCCTAATTTCTGAGCGGATTACCTTCAGCACATTCCTGTTGAGGCAGCTGGACATATTTCCACACAAAAGTTCCTCTTTGGGTGTGGTTTTGTGTTTTTTTGTAGAAATAAATACTAGGTCCACGTGTAATTGCTCTAGCAAGTGCTCCTATTTTGAGGTTTGTTGCTGGCCTAAATCTTTTCTCACACACTTTGTGTTTTATTTGTCCATGTTGACTGACCAGCATCTTTACCATTTTGCTCATTCTTTCAGGCTTGGTTTTCAGTTTGAATTTGTATTTTGCCTGGCATGATGGGAATGTGCAAATTGCCACAATGTGTAAATATGGACATTTTGTTTTCCTGCTGTGGGCAGCTTTTATGTTCTGATATTTAAAAGATAGAGTGCAACAGGGATTCTCGTTTTTAAATGCATTATAGAGGTAGTGGGTCCAGGGTGGCCTTAATTTAGTGGAACCTTTCGAAGGTCCTATTTTGTTTCATTCCTTTCTATTAAGAGTGATGGTAAACTGTTTATGCACCTTTGGTGCTGTCCTGTAAACATTTGGACCAGCATCTCCCAATGGTGCATACTCACTTGTTTCAGTTCCCTCCAGGTTCACTCTGGTATCCTCTGGGCCAATGTTATTTAGACCACTATCCTCAGTTGCACTCTCTCTTTCCAGGTCTGCTGTGTCCTCCTGTGACTCCATGTTATTTTGGACAATATCTGCCACAGTGTCCTCTTTCCAACTCATTACCGTGTCTATGGTAGATCAGAGTGAACAGTAAGTGTATACTCATGAATATTTTGACATGAAAATTAGATATTTATGGTCAGCACTTGTTTTAATTAAATCTGAACAATATAAGAATAAATAAATGCTGGAACACATGGTAAATGGAGATAAAAGTCTGGTGAGGTAACAACAATGGTTTGAATATCTTTGTCCATGATTAATACATGATGCTATTATTTACAAGAAAGCTAAAAATGTATTTCTTTTAGAAACAGTCTGTTAAAAATTGTTTATGGTTAGACCGAATACTATTTGGTTTGATAGTATGATTCTTAAAGCAATTAATTAATAATCGTTTAACAATAAGTTGGGCCACAGTTAAAGTGTCTGAATATGTTATGGGTCCACTATATACAATTGCTATTGGATGACATAATTATAGAGGCAGACAAAATAATTTACCTTCGTTTGTCATAATGTCTCCTGGCTCCAGTGTTGTTTGCTCACTTAGATTGTTCATGGCTAGTTGGTCCCTAACACCATTTCTATTTTTGGTCCATATGACCCATAACCAGTGCCGATTCTTTCTTGTGTCCTCACCAAATAAAGCAATGGATACATCTGACCATATGTCAGATGAATATCCCTGGTCCCTGTTTAAAATATCAGCTTTCAAAAACTGAAACACAACGGCTTCCTTTCCTCCTGCTTCTGCCCATACATTTGTCCTTTTTACTACTTGTCCTTTTTTATGTCTACCCATGAGTTGATGAGTTTTGACCTTAGTCTTCTTACGCTTTTGTTTTGCTTTAAAGAACCCACAGTATTGTACCGTGTTTGTTTTCCCGTGTTTGACTTCTACCCGTGTTTCCTGGATTTACCCTTAGCCTAGCCCTTTGGACTCTGTTTGCACCTCATTTGGATTATTGCTGTTTACCTGGATTATCTCTCTTTGCCTTGCTCCTGTTGGATATTGTTCGCCGATCGTCGACCCACGCTTGCCCTAAGGATTACTCTGTGTCTTGCCCCTGCCATACCTGTTTGCTGTTTATTGACCCTGCCTGTATTATGACCATGTTTTGGAATAAAGCCTTGCATGTGGATCCGCACGTCTCATGTCTCGTCGACCCCGTAACAATAGTAGTACCACAGAGGTACATTCCCACAAAATGTTATGTGAACACTACCAAAAAAAAGAAGAAAAAAAAGAAAAACACACAATAACGGATTCTGCTGAATGAGCGAAGTTGTCTCAATAAAAAGCTCATTCCATTTAAATCTTTGTTTGGACTTTAAACATACCATTTTTTAGATTTTTAAGTTTCCAATATAAGATGACACAGCCTAATGAACATGTTATTGAATGAACCGACTTAATATTCTCTCTTTTGTGTTTTCCTGTAGTATTTAGTATTCATTTAATATTGTACTCACACAATATCATTCTCTATGTGCACTGAGTGAGTTTACAGCTTAGCAGAACTGTCACTGTCCATGGTGCTGAATTCATCATGTTGTTAATAACACTCAGAAAACACATCAAACAGAATGTTTATTTGGACAGGCACTTCAGTGACTTTGAAATAGTTAAAACAATTTCATCAAAACTTTTTGTAAACATTTTGTGCCTCCGTTGTTCAATTTGGGCCTGTGTTGTGTTGATTTCTTTAGTGACACGTGACCAAACCAATTATTCTGAAGTCATCATTTTAACTGTACTGAGCATATATAGCCCATTTTTCCACCTCTTTTTTATTTAAGTGTGAATTTGTGATCATTATAATGTAACATTGTTCACCAGGTATGACTGAACAGACTGGATTGTGCCTTATTTTCAAAATCAGTAGTTCTCAACAAATTTCTGGAGGACCCCTAATGCAGATTTTGTATGTCTCCTTAATCTGTCACCTTAAGACTGCAAGACCTGAATGAGGTGTGCCAGAGGGGGACATACAAAACATGCTGTACTAAGGGTCCCTCCAGGACTGGGTTGAGGACCACTCATCAAAATGAATTAATTTTAGCAAAGAAAACCCTACCTCCCCAACCAACCAGTCATGAGGCCTCAATGATTAAAATTACCTGTGATGCAATAGGTATTTTAGTTTCCAATCAGACATTCTTAGAATTCCAACAAAGATTTGTAAGATCTGCAAGTGGTCTTATTAGTAGTTAAGGGCTGAGTTTATGGCAATGCCACATATTTGGCCTCACCAATTGTTTACTTAAATTTTCTTATTTGTACTTTACAGACACCCTCTAACAACAAACACACAAGCCAAACCAACACACAATCCAAGGAGTTAAAGACTTTATTAGAAGGGTCATCATTCATTCAAGGGTGCACACTTTTTGTATATTTAATACTATTTAAGTTACCTGAGGTTTAAGGTGCTCTGATCCATGGGGTTAGTGGCTGCACTCCATGTAGCAGTAAACAAAAGGGAGACTTGGTGTCCCAGTGTCATCTTTATGCTGTGTCACAGGAAATTGGTTTGTACCATTATGTTCCTAAGAGGGTAGTCTTTATTTATTTTATTTTTTCTTGTTTATTTATTTATTTTTCTTCTTACAAATATGGTAGAACCATCACTTCTACCACAAAAGACTGCTTTGTAAGTAATCTTCCTGATTTATCTAAATTCCTTAGCATATCCAACAGCTCAGAACAACTTGATGATGTAACAGAAACTATGAACTCTCTCTTTTCTAGCACTTTAGATACAGTTGCTCCTTTACGCTTAAGGAAGATTAAGGAAAAGAGTCCAACACCGTGGTATAATGAGCACACTCGCACTCTAAAGAGAGCAGCCCGGAAAATGGAGCGCAGTTGGAGGAAAACAAAACTAGAGGTATTTCGTATAGCTTGGCGGGAAAGTACCCTATCCTACAGAAAAGCTTTAAAAACTGCTAGATCTGATTACTTTTCGTCTCTTTTAGAACAAAACAAACATAACCCCAGGTATTTATTCAATGCAGTGGCAAAATTAACAAAAAATAAAGCATCAACAGGTGTTGACATTTCCCAACAGCACATCAGTAATGACTTTATGAACTATTTTACTTCCAAAATTGATACTATTAGAGATCAAATTGTAACCATGCAGCCGTCAGCTATATTATCACATCAAATAGTGTACTATAGATCCCCTGAGGAACAATTCCACTCATTCTCTACTATAGGAGAGGAAGAATTGTATAAACTTGTTAAATCATCTAAACCAACAACATGTATGTTAGACCCTATTCCATCTAAACTACTAAAAGAGATGCTTCCAGAAGTCATAGATCCTCTTTTGGCTATTATTAACTCGTCATTGTCATTAGGATATGTCCCCAAAAACTTTAAATTGGCTGTTATTAAGCCTCTCATTAAAAAACCACAACTTGACCCCAAAGATCTAGTTAATTACAGACCGATCTCGAATCTCCCTTTTCTGTCAAAGATATTAGAAAAGGTTGTATGCTCACAATTATATTCCTTCTTAGAGAAAAATGATATCTGTGAGGATTTCCAGTCAGGATTTAGACCGTATCATAGTACTGAGACTGCTCTCATTAGAGTTACAAATGACCTGCTCTTATCATCTGATCGTGGTTGTATCTCTCTATTAGTTCTACTGGATCTTAGCGCTACATTCGACACTATCGATCACAACATTCTTTTGAATAGACTAGAAAACTTTGTTGGCATTAGTGGAAGTGCATTAGCATGGTTCAAATCGTACCTATCTGACCGCCATCAATTCGTAGCAGTGAATGAAGAGGTATCATATCGATCACAAGTGCAGTATGGAGTTCCTCAAGGCTCAGTACTAGGGTCGTTACTTTTCACGCTTTATATGTTACCCTTGGGAAATATCATTAGGAAACACGGGGTTAGCTTTCACTGTTATGCTGATGATACTCAGCTCTATATTTCTTCACGGCCTGGTGAAACACACCAAATTGAGAAACTTATGGAATGCATAGTCGATATAAAAAACTGGATGACGAGTAATTTCTTACTGCTAAATTCTGAAAAAACAGAGGTGTTAATTATCGGACCTAAAACCCCCACAAGTAATAACCTAGAACACTGTCTAACACTTGATGGCTGCTCTGTAAATTCTTCGTCATCAGTCAGGAACCTAGGTGTGCTATTTAATAGTAATCTCTCCTTTGACAGCCACGTTTCTAGCATTTGTAAAACTGCATTTTTTCATCTTAAAAATACTGTATATCTAAACTGAGACCTATGCTCTCAATGTCAAATGCAGAAATATTAATTCATGCGTTTATGACCTCAAGGTTAGATTATTGTAATGCTTTATTGGGTGGTTGTTCTGCACGCTTAATAAACAAATTACAGATTGTTCAAAATGCAGCAGCTAGAGTTCTTACTAGAACCAGGAAGTATGTGCACATTAGCCCGGTTCTGTCAACACTGCACTGGCTCCCTACTAAACATCGTATAGATTTTAAAATCTTGTTAATTACTTATAAAGCCCTGAATGGTTTAGCTCCTCAGTACTTGAGCGAGCTCTTATCGCATTATAGTCCTTCACGTCCGCTGCGTTCTCAAAACTCTGGCCATTTGATAATACCTAGAATATCAAAATCAACTGCGGGGAATCTGGCTATGTAAGCGGTCGTTTCGCCATAGGATCCTCAGATTTCTTCTCCTTCAGCGACGACGACTTCGTCTACACTGACCCAGAAGCCTACTCGCCGTTGACGCCTCGCAGCTGGACCCAGCGACCTCGATCTGCTCGGCTGATCCGCCTTTTCTACGCGCCCCAGCATCGCAGCAGTTCTGGTCCCGTTCGCTGCCGCCATCCGGCGATTCTCACGTAAGTTTCTAAAAGAGCAAATCGGCGTTCTAATGCCGCGCCGTTACTGCGGCTCGTGCAGGTCTCCCCTGCACGCCGATGATGGTCACAGCGAGTGTGTTTCCTGCTTGGGGAAATCCCATGCAGATGCCGCGCTCGCTGGCTCTGATTGTTCTCACTGCGAGAGCATCAATCTCGCCTCTCTGCACTCGCAGATCGCTTTCTTTTCAGAGAGTGACCCCGCCCCTCGCGCCCTCCCGTTTTCTTCCTCCCAGGGACCTGTGAGGAAAAAACAGCGGGGCAGAGGATCTCAGCGCCCGGTTGAGAGCGAGCTCACGCCGGCTCAGAACCCGCGTGTCTCGCTCTCGCCACACAGAGAGGTTTCTCCCGTCCTTTTTTTTTTTTTTCAAGCTGACCAGCATCCCTCTGCAAGCGCGAGTGATCTGGTCTCGTTCGGGGGAAGTGACGATGAGCTGGCCGATAACAGCATGTCACTGGCAGCTTCAGATGCTGAGGAGCTGTCGGGCTCGATAACTGACCCCGCCCCCTCACGTTTGCCCGTGCCCAGCGCCGCCAAAGCCGGGATGGATGCCGAACTTTTCCGTGTCCTCTCAAAAGCGGTTAAAGAGCTGGGTTTGGAGTGGTCTCCACCAGAGGAGCCCTCTCGCAGCCGTCTGGATGAGTGGTTCCTGCCGGGGCGCCGTCAGGCCCCTCAGCAACGACCCTCGCCGTTCTTCCCTGAAGTTCACGACGAGCTCACGAGATCTTGGCGCTCCCCTTACTCTGCCCTCCTCCGTACTTCCGCTTCATCCGCCCTCACCATAATTGACGGCGCTGAAGAAAAGAGGTATGGGAGGATGCCTCAACTAGATGAGTCAGTGGCTGCACATCTCTGCCCACCCACTGCCATCGGCTGGAAGGCGAAGGCCAGTCACCTGTCCAAGTCATGCAGGACCACTTCAGCACTCGCTGGATGCTCCTACGCTTCAGCTGGACAGGCGGCTTCGGCGCTCCACACTATGGCGGTTCTACAGGTCTATCAGGCCAAGCTCCTCTTTGCCACAGACGAGTCTGAGCCTGATCCTGCGACTCTCAGGGAGCTGAGAAGTGCAACAGACCTGGCTTTGCGAGCCAGACCACCGCCCAAGCCATAGGAAGGTCTATGGCCGGCCTGGTGGTGCTCGAGCGCCACCTGTGGCTCACGCTGACGGAGATTAAGGACGCGGACAAGGTCTCCTTCCTTGATGCTCCGATTTCCCCCAGCAGCCTCTTTGGGCCTGCGGTGAAAGGATTCGCTGAGCGCTTCACAGAAGCACAGAAGGCATCACAGGTTATGCGACACTTCCTGCCAAGCGCTCCAGCTCAGCAGCTGCTCAGAGTCGCCTTAAGACTGCGCCGACTCAGCAGCCCATGAAGCCTGCACCTGCCATTTCCGCCCCTCAGTCTGCCAAGACTCAGCAGACGCGAGGGCGTTCACGCTCAGCCAGACGCCACCCCTTTCTGAAGCGTCAGGGCCCCCGACCCAAGATAGCGTTGGACCCTGCGCCTCCGGCGTCCTCCTGATCTGCAGGACAGGAAGAGGAGAGAGTCGAGTCCCGCCACGGCCGGACCGCCCACCAAAAGGCCTCTCTTAAGAAACCTCTTTTCACCCCGTTCTCTTCCGGGTGCAGAGGGAATTGTGTTTGTTGCTACAGGGCCCGTACAAGCGCCCATGCAACCGTCCGCTGTGACAGTGGAAAAAATAAAACAAACATTCTCGAAAAGAGAGCAATTTTCCTCTTCCGTCCCTCACGAGTGCCCTGCCTCCGTGCAGCCGGCCACTCGAGTTTATCCAACCCCTTGCTACGCGGGCTGAGGCCTGGCAGGCCATCCCCGGAGTGTCAGATTGGGTTATGGGGATAATAAAACGAGGTTATTCACTCCAATTCGCTCGAAGACCCCCGCGTTTCAGCGGCGTGGTCTCCACCTCGGTGCACGGCGAGAACGCTCGCGTTCTACGCTCAGAGGTGATGACGTTGCTGGAAAAAGGAGCCATAGAAATGGTTCCTCCAGCTTTGAGCGAGTCAGGCTTTTACAGCCGTTACTTCCTCGTCCCCAAAAAGGATGGCGGCCTCCGGCCCATCCTCGATCTCAGACGCCTGAATCACGCCCTCATGAGACGGCCGTTCAGGATGATCACGCTGAAGCAGATCCTCTCGCAGATTTGCACAGGGGACTGGTTCTGTTCTCTGGACCTGAAAGATGCATACTTTCACATCCAGATAGCCCCCCATCACAGACGATTCTTCAGATTCGCCTTCGAGGGAGTGGCTTACCAGTACACGGTCCTACTCTTTGGGCTGTCTCTGGCCCCCTGTACTTTTACGAAGTGCATGGACGCGGCTCTTTCCCCTCTGAGACAGATGGGAATCCGCATTCTCAACTACCTCGACGACTGGCTCATTCTGGCCCAGTCAGAGGTGGAACTACTTTCACACAGAACCCTCATCCTCAGCCACTTAGAGCGCCTGGGGCTCAGGGTCAATTTCGCCAAAAGCGCACTGTCTCCCAGCCAACGAGTATCGTTCCTGGGTACAGTTCTGGACTCAGCTCGCATGAGAGCGGTGATAGCGCCAGAATGCGCTCTGGCCATTCAGAAACTCGCGGCCACCTTCAAGAGCGACACCGCTCGCCCACTCAAAGTGTTTCAGAGAATGCTGGGCCTCAATGCCGCATCATCGCCAGTGTTACAGCTGGGCCTGCTCCACATGCACCCCCTTCAACGCTGGTTGAAACCACGGGTTCCACACAACGCATGGCATCATGGACGCCTGCATATCAGGGTGAATCAGGCCTGTGTAACAGCCCTGACCCCCTGGAAGAACCCACGGTGGATGGAGAAGGGCGTGGCCATGGGGTTGGTCCACACCAGGAAAGTTGTCACGACAGACGCCTCCAACACAGGTTGGGGGGCGCTGTGCGAAGGCAAACCGACCCTCGGCCATTGGTCGAAGGCGGAGAAGGGCTTCCACATCAACTGCTTGGAAATGTTAGCAGTTTGTCGAGCCTGCCAGTTTTTCCTGCCGGACCTAATAGGACGCCATGTGCTGATTCGCTCAGACAACATGTCCGTGGTGTCCTATATAAATCACCAGGGAGGTGTCTCCTCGAAGCGCCTCTTTATTCTGGCAGAGCGCCTTCTGGAATGGGCTCAGCTCAACCTGCGCTCGCTGAGGGCAGCACACCTGCCGGGCAGACTGAACCAAGGAGCGGATATGTTATCTCGGAGCAATGTCCCCTCAGAGGAGTGGATGCTCCATCCGCAGGTGGTTCAAAAGATCTGGAAGATCTTTGGCAGGGCAGAAGTAGACCTTTTCGCCTCCAAAGACAACTCTCACTGCCCAACTTATTATTCAAAGGACAGGGACGCGTTGGCCCACGACTGGCCCAACCTCCTCCTTTATGCATTCCCCCCGATCGCCCTGCTTCCACAGGTCGTCAGGCGTGTCAGGGAACAGGGTCACAAAGTGCTATTGGTGGCCCCCTTGTGGAGGAACCAACCTTGGTTGTCAGAGCTGACTCAGCTACTGACAGCAGCCCCTGGCCCGTGCCCCTGAGATGGGATCTCCTCTCTCAGGCGAACGGAACAATATGGCACCCTCGACCCGAGCTGTGGGCTCTCTACATTTGGCCGCTCAACGGGAGCCTACTGGCCTCCCAGAGCGAGTGTTAAACACCATTTCTGAGGCTAGAGCCCCGTCTACGAGACGCCTCTACGCCCTTAAGTGGTCTGTGTTCTCCACTTGGTGCCTCAACCGTGGTGAAAACCCCTCTACCTCTGAGTTAGCGGTGGTTCTGTCCTTTCTGCAGGAACTGCTAGATAAAGGACGTTCTCACTCTACACTCAAGGTGTTCGTAGCAGCTATAGCGGCCTTTCATGCCCCTATAGCGGGCCAGTCGGTAGGCAGAGACAACTCAGTTGTCTGTTTTCTGAAGGGAGCCAGGAGGTTGAATCCACCTCGGCCCCTTACTGTCCCTACATGGGATCTGCCCACTGTACTGAGGGCCTTGAAAGGCCCTCCCTTTGAGCCGCTACAGTCTACGAACCTCCGGTCACTTTCGCTGAAAACTGCTCTGCTACCAGCACTAGCGTCGGTTAAGCGAGTTGGAGACCTGCAGGCGCTCTCTATTAGCCCTGCCTGCCTGGAATTCGGGCCTAACGACTCCAAGGTCGTCCTGAAACCAAGGCATGGTTACGTACCTAAGGTACTTTCAACCCCATTCAGAGCTCAGGTCATCACGCTCTCCGCGCTTCCTCCGTCTGAGGAGGACCGGGAGTTATCCTTGTTATGCCCTGTCAGAGCTCTGAGAATCTACTTTGAGCGTTCCGCCCCCTTTAGGCGTACGGAACAGCTCTTTGTTGGCTTCGGTAACCGCGCCAAAGGGCATCCGGTCACGAAGCAGAGACTCTCTAAGTGGATAGTGGATGCTGTCATGCTGGCATACTCTTCTTTGGGCCTGCAATGCCCCATTGGAGTACGAGCCCATTCGACTAGAGGCATCGCCTCGTCATGGGCGTGGTCTAGCGGTGTGTCCATTACAGAGATTTGTGCGGCGGCTGGCTGGGCCACTCCGTCCACATTTGCTAGGTTTTATAACCTGGACATACCGGCCTTACAGGCCAGAGTCCTCTCTGCTTAGATGAGCTTGTATACATACGCTGTGGGAACAATCCTGTCAGAGATTTCTTGACCGCAATGCGCTCAGGCTCTCTGATTGGCACCCTGCATACTCCGGTTAACTGAGTATACAGGAGTCATATGGAACGATCATCCAGGCCGAGCTTGACCTCTATGAGTTTAGCTCGCTTTAGCCTGAAGTATACTACTTACTTCCCTATGGGCATTTATGCTTATGGAGGTATATACAGTCGTTCATCTACCCTAGCACGGCGTGATTAAATTCAGTTCCCATATGCGTCTTTATCAAGACGCAGTACGAGTGGAGTATCGACAGGGAACGTACTCGGTTACTGTCGTAACCTCGGTTCCCTGAGATACGGAACGAGTACTGCGTACTTTGCCGTGCCAGGTAGCTGCACGACTCAGTCGTCGCTTCAGTCGAAGTAACCTGAGGATCCTATGGCGAAACGACCGCTTATATAGCCAGATTCCCCGCCCATTTTGGCGGGATCTGGCGGGAATCATCGCCATAGGTTCGTGCAGCTCCGCTGCCGACCCATTGGTTCGTTTTTTACCACTGCACGAACCAATAGTCGTGCAGTTTCACTGCGTGATTGAAATAGACTTCAGTTCAGGAGAAAAAAGGCTTTTTCCCATATGCGTCTTTATCAAGACGCAGTACTCGTTCCGTATCTCAGGGAACCGAGGTTACGATAGTAACCGAGTACGTTTCTCCCAAGGTTTTTTTCTCCGTTCTGTCACCAATGGAGTTTTGGTTCCTTGCCGCTGTCGCCTCTGGCTTGCTTAGTTGGGGACACTTCATTTCCAGCAATATCGTCGACTTGATTGAACAGAAACTTTTTGAACTGAACTGAGCTGGACGATGCCATCACTGAATTCAATAATGAAATGCCTTTAACTGAAAATTGAGTGTTTAATCTTGTCATTTTACATTATTGACACTATTTTCCCATTTTGATATTGTGCAGTTGCTTTGTCACAATTTGTATTGTTAAAAGCGCTATATAAATAAAGGTGACTTGACTTGTGTAGTTGATTTTTTTATGATTTTGTTATGTTGATGATTATTTGGTTTGAATGTCATAAAATAAATGTTGATTTTCTTTGATTATTGAGTTATTGCCTTCTATTATGTTTTGGTTGAGGCTAATATAGTTAAGCATGTTTTGGGGTCTTTTTGCTTTGCATCAGACTACAAGGAAAATAAATGTTGTAATTAAGTGGCATGTTGTGTGTGTTTTGCACAAGATTAACACAGAGAGACATAATTTAGGATTTACAGAGGTTTCTGTTATATTGGTTTTGTAGTGTTACCGTTGTGGTGTAGAGCATGTGGTTAGGTCGAGAATGGAAAGCAAAACTGCATGTTGTTTGACTATTTACATGCAAGTGTATAGTCAAGTCAAGTCAAGTCAAGTCACCTTTATTTATATAGCGCTTTTAACAATACAAATTGTGACAAAGCAACTGCACAATATCAAAATGGGAAAATAGTGTCAATAATGTAAAATGACAAGATTAAACACTCAATTTTCAGTTAAAGGCATTTCATTATTGAATTCAGTCCAGCTCAGTTCAGTTCAAAAAGTTTCTGTTCAATCAAGTCGACGATATTGCTGGAAATGAAGTGTCCCCAACTAAGCAAGCCAGAGGCGACAGCGGCAAGGAACCAAAACTCCATTGGTGATAAAACGGAGAAAAAAACCTTGGGAGAAACCAGGCTCAGTCGGGGGGCCATTTCTCCTCTGGCCAGACGACACAGCAGTTCAATTCCAACTGCTGCAAAGTCAGATTGGAGGGCTCAACTGGTTGCCGAGGTCTTTTGCTGATGGCTGTCTAGGTGACGGGGTCCTCACTGGGGGTTTGTCTCTGGGGCTCATCTAGGTGTCCTGGTCTCCGCTGACGTTCAGGGCTGTAGAGGTCGTCTCTTGGTGCTGATCCACCATCTGATCTGGTGAATGCAGTGACCTCGGAATAAGAAACAAACAGACTAATATTAGCGTAGATGTCAATCTTTTTACGATGTAACAAGTACATCATGTGTTATGGGAAGTGTTCCCGGTTCCGGTTGATCTAATTAATGCAGCCTAACAATCCTTTAACGGATTTGAATAATAGAAGTGTATTACTGTGTTATGTGTACGCCAGGTTAAAGAGATGGGTCTTTAATCTAGATTTAAACTGACAGAGTGTGTCTGCCTCCCGAACAGTGTTTGGTAGATTGTTCCAGAGTTTGGGCGCTAAATAGGAAAAAGATCTGCCGCCCGCAGTTGATTTTGATATTCTAGGTATTATCAAATGGCCAGAGTTTTGAGAACACAGCGGACGTGAAGGACTATAATGCGATAAGAGCTCGCTCAAGTACTGAGGAGCTAAACCATTCAGGGCTTTATAAGTAATTAACAAGATTTTAAAATCTATACGATGTTTAGTAGTGAGAGCGAACTACATTAGCACATGCTATAATGCTGTAGCTAACTAGCACTTAACTATAAAGATCTGATTGAATGTGATATGTATGCAAGAAAGCTGTACATGATTATCATTGTGATGAGTGGGGTGTAACTGAGATACATGGAAGTAAGACTTGGCGGCTCCCATGGCTCTTAGCCCCACCCCACTTGTCACAAAATTTTTAAAGCTCTACAAACTTAAGAAAAAACAAAAGAGTTTGTTTTTCAAATGTTCTGAGGCAAATGTTCTGAGTATTCTTAACTTATCAATTTTACAGTGAAACAATGGGTTAGTAAGCCTAGGTTGGTTGATTTATGCATAGTTCATTTTTGTTAATGGGCCTAAAGTTATTTTGGAGGCTGCTATTGCTAGCAGCTATATTATTTTATCAATTATGTATAGATAAAACATATAAAGTTGTTCATAGCTTTAAATGAAATAAAATTTTCTTTCTAAAATATCCTTCCTGCTTCTTTAAAAAAACACTGTCATGAAACCATGATTTGTATTTTTTCCAAGTAGCTTTTAAAAAATAAAAAAGGAGATTTTATTAAGATTTATTTTAGATTTAATTTATAAATACCCCATTAAAGGTAATGACAGATATTCATTTTTTTTGTATTATAATTATTAAGAAAATATGACAGCAACTTACTCACATTGTTACAAAAATATGTAGTGATCTTCACACGGGTGCCAATTGTGTGGTATGCCATGCACAAGACACTAGAGGTGGTGGGTTTTGTCCCACATCATCTCAGGTGTGTGTGTGTGTGTGTGTGTGTGTGTCAGATGACCTCTCCGTCCTTTTACCTCAGGGCACCAGCTAAGGAATATCACCTTAACAATATCAAATGATCCAAATGGATCATACAATAAGAAAAATTATGTACATTGGAGGAAGGAAATCAGATAGTTTATCTAAAGAGTTTTGAGATTCGGCTTGTGATCGCCAACACAAGAAAGACAGTTGTAAAAAAAACTAAAAACTAAACATGCAATGAAAAAAATAGACATGCCATGGTTAATAAATTACTAAACAACTATGCAAATGGCAAACACTACTAAGGAATAGCAATTATATTTTAGGGGTGTGAAAAGTTTGATCCCCTTTGTTCTAGCCATTGTTACCACATGGCCAGCAAAATTGCATGCTGCATCTGTAGGTCAAAGGAATGTATGGCCATCTTAGCCTAGGCCTTAGAATGAAAGTAAAAGGAGGGTTTGGGTAAAAAGGTGAATCTTTTGGACCAATTAAAATGCCCTCTCCTGGGTGCTAGGATCGCCTTTTTTTGACGTTTGTTTGTGTTAGTCCACTGGCATCCGATCAAATTGTAACAAACCATCCTCCACTATAGCAGTTAGAGAGGGCCCATTTCATAAACTGGGCCCCCTGGAAAGTCATCTTGTCTGCTGGTGCACTACATGCATATGTTCACATTTCAGCAAAGCATGCAGATTTGCATCTAAAAACTTCAATGACATGGTGGCCAAAAATGCCAGCCATTCAGCTGAATTCTTCACATTATGTGAATAATCACATAAACAAGGCTTGCTTAAAAGCTGTGAAAAATTAAGTATTTCCATTAACAAATCTTTGTGCTGTGGTAGGTAGGCTATACTGTGTTTGTTTTAGTGCAGCTATAAAAAGCAATGCACTTAGCTTCTTATCAAATTGGAAAATTAAAAAAAAACATGTTTTTCAATAACATGAAAAATTCAGAACCATGGACAGTGACAGTTCTGCAAGACTGTAAATATTGATCAGTGAACATGGATTATGATATTGAGTGAGTTTAATGTTAGATGAATACAGACAACAGCTTAAACATAAAACATAATAATACATTTATGTTAATTCAACACCTTGTCAACAATGTTGCATACCTCATTATAAGGAACACAGCTCACACAAAGTAGCACACAAAATTACAAAAACAGAGATGAAAAGACAAGAAAACCTGGACTGTAGTTTGTTTTGTAAACTATTTATAAAGATTTCTAACTTGTTTTAGAGCAGTCGCTCACTCCCTTCAAAAACTATTGAAGTGGATAATGTGTGATAGAGAAAAACATAAAAGGCAAATATATGTACACTGAAGAGTATGCTCTATAGGGTCAAATAAACAATTTTCCAACTTGTTCTGGAGCACTACGACCCTTTTTTCTTTAGCTATTGAAGTGGACCATGTGTCAATGGAGAAACCTATACAAAATGTCATTAATAGGTATAAAGCAAAAACTTGTACAATAAAGAATTGTAGCTTGGTCTTTGAGACTAAATAAAGAATTTACAATCTTCCTTGGATGACTTAATCTGTTTTTTCCAGACCTACTGAACTGTGTAAGGTGTCAATGAAGAAACCAATGCAACACGCTGGGAGCATAAAGCAATAACTCGCACAAGAAAGAAAGAGTTGTAGCATGTTCTTTCAATTGAGCTAAACATTTTAGAGTTTGCTGTAGTAAAATGTTGCTGAAGTGTTGTGTTATTTAATGAAAAATGAATATTATACAATGTGTACTGGGTATGTCAGTGTCTACCTTAAAGTTATTGAACTGGAAGGTGTCTCAATGAAGAAACCCGAAGAATACAGTGATGATAGAAATTGAGCATATAGAGTAAATAATAGCATGCTAAAGACTTGTAGTATGTTCTTCATGGTCAAATAAATGTTTAGCATTTTGTTTTGGAGCGGTGTGACCCTCTTTTCAAAAGTTATTGAACTGGATGATGTGTCATTGAAGAAACCAATAAAACACAGTGATGGTAGAAATTGAATATATATGTGAGGCGCAAATTATTTATAAACCATCTTGAAGAATGTTTCCACTAGTTTTTGAAAGTGTTCACCCAAAATAAACATCCTGTTTGCTGTCATGCTTTCTGAGTACTTGTCAATAATCTGACAGAATTAGTACCATGGACAGTGATATTTTTGCAGGACTGTAAACATCAACGAATGCACATAAATTGTGATATTGTGAGAGTTTAATATTAAATGAAGATGTCATACAACAGGGACACATAAAAGTTTAGCCATTATTTTCATTGACCACCTGTAGAACACTGTTAAGTCTTTATCACACTAAAACCAGAGAAACAGAGGTGAATAAAACAGCCTCTGTTTTATTCAGAGGCTGAATAAAACAGTCTTTTTATCTTAAGCAAGTTGGAACAAGATGTTCCAACTTGCTTTGGAGCGGTCGACCCATGCTTTCAAAACCTACTGAAATAGATAAAATATCATTGTTAAAACCAACACAGTTCTTGTTCATTTTGAAGCAAATAAATAAATAAAACTGTTGTAAAATGAAGCCATTAATTATGTTCAGGAGATTCCAGGTGATTTTCCACTTGTCTGGATTGCTACCAAATTACAATTCATGTAAGTTCATTCTTTTTTCATTTCCTAAACATCTTTTCAAACACAATATTATTGTTGCTAAAGAAAAATCTATAGCATTAGAAGACATAATGTGAGTGATATTTGCTGGTACATCTGTAGTTGGCTAAAATGTAGTTGTCTTTTTGCACACAATGAACAAAAAATTGCAACTTTTTAGACAGTCCCTATCTTGTTTGCCACACTACGTCGGACATTCAATGGACGTTCGCCAGTAAGTATGCCATTTAAACAATGCTTGGCCATTTTGATCGATTGTGAAAAATGTAGTAGGTTGAAAATCATGTCGCTGAATAGAATTAGCAAAAAAATACTTTGTTGCACATTAAAACAGATTGAACGTTATTGAACGCGGAAGTCCGAATGTGTGAATATAAAACCAACTTTACCGCAGTCCTGAAACTCCATTGAAGGAACCAAAGCACAAAAAAGTCAGGAATGATGATGTGATGGAGATGGAGATCTGCAGTCTCCTTTAGCCACGTTAATTATAACATCCCTCAAGTCTGTCATTAATGAAAGAGCCGACATCCTTGATAAAGGCATCGAGGAAGTGAAAATGTCAGTTGAATTTCTGACAGAAGAAATAAAGGTTGTGAAAGGAAAAGTGGAGCGAGTTGACAAACGGGTGACTACTGTGGAAAAAAGAATCGGTGAGCTGGAAAACAAAGTACAGGATCTCTCCAGATATCAGAGGAGGTGGAATCTGCACCTTTACGGTTTGCCCGAACAACCAGGAGAAAAAATAAATAATAATAATAAAAAATAAAAATAATAATAATAAAAAAATAATAATAATACAAAAACATATATAAAAAATAAAAATAAAATAATGTGATGTATTGTCAAGTATGGTGACACATACTCGAAATTGGTGCTCTGCATTTAACCCATCCAAGTGCACACACACAGCAGTGAGTAGTGAACACACACACACTGTGAACACGCACCCGGAGCAGTGGGCAACCATTGCTCCAGCGCCCGGGGAGCAATTGGGGGTTCGGTACCTTGCTCAAGGGCACCTCAGTCATGGTATTGAAGGTGGAGAGAGTGCTGTTCATTCACAGTCCCCACCTTCAATCCCTGCCGGACCTGAGATTCGAACCCACAACCTTTGGATTACAAGTCTGACTCTCTAACCATTAGGCCACGACTTCCCCATATGAAAGGGAGAAATGTCAGACAGAAAGTTCTGGATATTTGTGTCATCCCAACATTTGCTGGCTAAGCTCATGAGTTCATCGATGTTGTACACCGTTTGGGGAAAGTGAGGAGCGAGAATGCTCTGTCCTCCGGTCAAAAACCTCGAGGGATTATTCTACAGTTCACAATGCGTCACTTTCGCGACGCGCTCTGGAAAGCTGCAAAGAACTCTCCTTATCTGGCAAAACACCACGGTTCGCAGAAGATCTGTCTCCTGAGGATCGAGAGCAGCGAAACAAACTTTGGCCTCTGGTTGAGAAAGCTTGGCAGCAAGGACGCCGCGCTTACTTCGTTGGTCCAAAGGCGTACATTGATGGTAAAGAACTTGTTTTACAGGACATGGAGGTCACCGAGTGAATTGAACTTGAGTTAGTGTGCTGTTTTGGTTTGCTTTTCTCAACATGTTTTTTGGCCTAAGAATGTGACGGTGTTTTTTTTACCTACAAAATGCTAACTTAAAAGTCGGACATTAGAATAAGGTACTTTGAGGTACATTGGTTGAATTTTTGTTTTTTTTATTATTTATTTATTTTTTAATCTTTATTATACTTTATAATTTATTATTGATTTATATATTCATTTTTGATTAGTATATTTATTGATTTATTTTTTCACTTTATTTGTATTATTGTTATTGTTATTATTAATAATTTGTAATTTTTTTTTTCTTGAGAGACCCCAATCTTGTTTTGTTTACAAGGGTTTTTTATTCATCTCATGGACTGACTCACTTGTTGTTACAGTTCTGTTGTCAGATTGTTCAATGTTTCCAAATTTTTCTATTTGCTCAGTTAATGCAAGAGGGTTGCTTAATGATGTTAAGCGTAAAGCTATTTTTTTATATGCAAAATCGCTTAATACTGATTTTTGTTTTATACGGGAGTCACATGCAAATTCTAGTGATTTTAAGTTTTGGAAATCACATTGGGGTGATGAGTTATTTTCTTCATTTGGTTCTAATTTTTCAGTGGTAGTTGTGTATACTGACCACAATCCTCTCACCTTCTTGTGTCGAATGTACAATCAGAATCAAAGGCAGATGCGATGGGCTTTAGTTGTTCAAAATTATATTGAAATCCGACACAAGAAGGGAGTAAATGTTGTCGCTGACGCTCTTTCTAGAGCAGGGATGGGCAACTTTGATAGTGACGAGGGCCAACATTTTTATTGAAGGAAATTAAAGTATAATTAATGTAATTTGTTTTTCAATATTTCATTAACTATAAAACTTGTGCAGTTATGCTAATTCAGAAGGGAAACTTTGTTGTCAGTTGACAGCAATATTACCCCAACAAGCCAATGTAAACATCTCAATTGCATTGTCTGTAAATTTGCAACAAGCAAATGAGGTCGTATTTTTAATTACTGGCCTACAGAAAATTATCAAAACAACAAGAGGACAGTTAAAAAGGGCTTATTCAAAAAAAAAGAAAAAGAAAAAAAAAGTTATTGCAATTGGTACCATAATATAACCAGGTATCTGCAGGATTTTTAAAATCAAATTTAAGACATTTAAAGACCTTTTTAAGACCTGCACTTCACATTTCAGCCTTTAAACATTTTTTTAAGAAAAGGGATGAGTCAAAAGTATTAATTATTATATTAATTTAAACAATTATTATCAATCAATTATTATATTATATAACAAATATATCTTAGTGTCTTATTTGTTTAGATTTTTTATCATGCATTAGTTTCTTGTCGATCCTTCGGTTCACATATAACAAATATGTAGCAAAAATAGCAGTCCCGGGCTTATTGAAAATTCAAATTCGTTCTCTGCCAGCAGGTTTCACTTTCAGAACTGCAGAAATATAACGGTTTCCCTGGTAACCACATTTCACAAAGCAGCACCACCTGACTTTGAAACGTTCAGCGCTCATATTTATTCAGTGAAATCGTAGCCTTTTTAAGTTTAATCGTCATATTAATCTATATAGCAATTCTTGACTTTCCATCCCCTAATAATTAAAGACTTTTTGTACCAAGAGTTTTCATGGCCTTAAATTTAAACTGAAGACTTTTTAAGGACCCGCGGAAACCCTAAGAACATAGTTCAGTGCAAACATTTCTGTCATGCATTTAGCAAAAAGGTTTGTTGACTATGCAATTTACCTTTAAAATTTGAGGCAAGTGCAACTCTGGCGTCCCGTTGTTTGTGAGCAGTGGTGTGATGGCGATTTAAATAAAAATACAGATTTCCAAACAATCCAAACATATGGGTATCCCCTTGAACTTGGTAAAAAGATAATCTGTTTACCATCTTGACTGGAAAATACTGCTTTCATGGTCAGTTTTTCATTTATTATTTGCTAATGTTAGTGAATGTTTACATTAGAGTGCACGTCCTACTGCGGCTGGAAACTAGCGACCTCTCCTGGTTGGAGACAGTATTAACATCATAAACTGAAAGATAAGATTAAGAGATTCATTTTATTTGTCACATACACAATTATATAGAGAGTATATAACCAGTAGTGAAATGTATTCTCTGCATTTAATCCATCCTAAGTGAACACACACCCGGAGCAGTGGGCAGCCATGTTACAGCGCCCGGGGGTTCAGTGCCTTGCTCAAAGACACCTCAGTCATGGTATTGAAGGAGGATACTCCCCCCACCAACAATCCCTGCTGGACCTGAGATTCGAACCCACAACCTTCCGCTTACAAGTCCGACTCGCTACCCATTAGGCCACGACTGCCCAAAAAAGAAAGCAATCTTTACGTGACTATTCCAAATGTTTTAAAATTGATCATCCGGGTCTAATATGATCCAGCAGGCCGTACTAAAAGACACTGTGGGCCGTATACGGCCTGCGGGCCGCCAGTTGCCCATCCCTGTTCTAGAGCATAACTGGATGAGGTTAAATATTGTTCTGTGTACAAACATTAACATGTATAATGTTTGATTTTAAGGGGTGGGGTGTTACGAGCCAGGGGTTTTTGTATTGTTGTTTCCTCCTCCTTTCCTTTGTTATTTGTTCTCTGCTGTCCTTCTAAATGTAGGATTCGCGATTGGCTGGTTGAACTGACGGATCTGAACCAATCATGGACTGTGACTTGTGATATAAGCTGCTCCGCTGACAGGAAGAGGAGGAGATTGGAGACTTTTAATTGTTGTGTTGGCGGGCTTTGCCCTTGAGTGTTGTTGACACCTTGTACCCTTATTAGTGTGGTTCGCTTGTTTGTTTTGAGTTGCTATTGAGTTTGTACCTATTTAAGCTACAGTTCAACAAACCTAGAGGGAAGTGAAAGGAGAGAACGTCACGTGACATACATATCGCACCCACGTAGGTTTGTTACTGTTAGAAACACTAGGTAAGAAGTGTGTGCTACCTGATGTACTGTATGTTTGCCTTATAGTGAGTGTCGGTTTAGTTAGGGCTCCAAAAGACTTTTCTTTTTTTGTTTGTTTTCAGTTAGTTTAGAGGGTTGGGATCAGTTAGTGTCTGTTTAGTTTTTTTGGTTATTTTCTTTGATTTAGCACCACTTGTATTCCTTCCCTACTGTGGTTTGTTTCAAGTTATTTTTATATAAATTGTATATAATTAATTCTTTTTCTTTACTGTTTTGTTTTTGATTATTTTCCATCGGCACACAATTGTAAATAAAGTGAACCATGTTTGTTACTCCAGTCGTTTGTCTCTGTGTTGCTCCGTAGCAGTTGATCTCAGGAAATTAAAGAAATGGCTATCCATACTATGTTTGCTCTTTTCCATACCCTGAACCATTAGGGGGCGTAACAAGGTGTTTTAACTTTGAAGCATGAGTTTAGGGGTAAGATAATAGAGACAATATCTGATCCTGAAGGCCATTTTCTTTTTTTATTGGTTACTTTAAATTATCTTTTCTTTGTCCTGGATAATCAGTGCTTAATTTGAGCCGGATCCTGTTCTGGAATATGTCAGATTTTGGATTTTGCGTTCCGGTATTTGTTTTTAAAGATCCGGCATTAACAAGTGCAGATCGTTACAGTGCATGTGTGCATATATGAGACAGAGCGATTGCGGGTTTATGCAGATGTATTTGGAGCATGATTTGTAGATTATGTATTGGTCCTCAACATATTATTGACCAATCAGCTTTCTTAAGTTCAAAATCGCTCTCGTTGATTGGTGCTACTGCTGAACCCACTCTCTCCAAAAGTTCCGCTGCTCACAACAATAATTTGTTTTGTGAGCAGCGGGAACATTTGGAGAGAGTGTAATAATACCAGAAATAAGACCAAACAATGTGAAATATTATAATGTAAAAATTATAAACACTATAATCATAGCCTATAGTCCCCCTCACTCCAAAACAAATCATTTAAATGTAACTATATGCAGAACAGATCAAGAATGAAAAAAACTAAAGCGAAACTGAAAGTACCGTGGGCTCACGTACCTCTCTCATTCGGCACAAATCCAATGTTTCCATATTCGCAATGTATTTCAATGTTAAACTGTTATTTATGATGTAGACTATAGGCTTCATGCGCGTTCGCATATCGACGGAAAGATCATCTTCACATGCGCAAAAATGCGCTTGGCATAACAGCAGCTGTAGACCGGTTATACTACGGACTCTTTAAATTGATGTTTGGCTGACTGTATTTTATTTTAAATGATGATAATGACTAATAATGAACAGACTGTGATGGCAAGTTTGAATTTCTAGAATATGTGGTGTGTGTGTGTGTGCGTGAGGCACCGGCGATCAAACAGCTGATATAGGCTATTAAATACTGTATTTTTGGTCATACAGATAAGAGTAAGACAACCCGCAAAGTGTAAAATAATAATAATAATAATAATAAAAACTAACACTAGCTTCTCTATTCTTTTTGTATTCTATTTATTTTCTTTTTATTTATTATACAATTAACAAAAGCAAAAAAGGCCTCTAACACTAGCTTGCTCTATTCTTTTTCTATTCTATCTGTTTTCTTTTTATTATATAATTTAAAAAAAAACTTGCTACGTGTACTGCATTAAGCTAACTGAGACTTGTCATAGCACTTGCATATCATTGCTCTTTTGTTGATTTTGATTGCTTCTATTGTCCTCATTTGTAAGTCGCTTTGGATAAAAACGTCTGCTAAATGACTAAATGTAAATGTTTACTTTTATTTTTGCACACTCGCAATAAAAATAACATTTATGTTTTTATAATTAAGCAAACAAACAGGATGCTCGTTCTGTCATCTCGGTTCTCAGTTTCCTTTCCGTGAACTTGTTTGCGGATCGCCGCGTTAATTATTTATGTCAGATATATTTTGCATATTTATACCTTTTCTATAGATTAAATTTGTATTTTATTTTTATGGAAACAAATTGTTATTTTTAATGTAACTTAGGCTAGGCCTATACATTTCCTTAAATCATCAAAACTGTATAGTTAGGTCCATGCAGAAACTTGTGAAAGATGCTCTTATAGTTGTGTCATCACTGTTTAGTGACGTCATTGAATGATCCGGGAAAACTGAAGTTGTATTGTCAGTGTCGGTCACGGCGCCTTTTAACTGCTGAGTTGGATCCGGCAATGTTTCATTTACAAATTAAGCACTGTGGGTAATGTTTATGGATTTAATGCCACAAAAAATAACCTCAAATTATTTAATTCAATAGAGACACATTTAGAGTATTTTAAATCTAAATATCCTAATTTGCTTATTCTTTTGGGTGGAGACTTTAATCAAACTATTAATACTAATTTGGACAGATCACCACCTAGACTGTCTGATAGTTCATCAGGCCTTTGTGGTTTGATCTCCCTATTTGGCCTAATTGACATTTAGTGAGAAAAACATCCTCATGATTTACAGTTTACTTGGTCTAATAGTTCTGGTTCACTTACAGGTGCATCTCAATAAATTAGAATGTCGTGGAAAAGTTCATTTATTTCAGTAATTCAACTCAAATTGTGAAACTCGTGTATTAAATAAATTCAATGCACACAGACTGAAGTAGTTTAAGTCTTTGCTTCTTTTAATTGTGATGATTTAGGCTCACATTTAACAAAAACCCACCAATTCACTATCTCAACAAATTAGAATACTTCATAAGACCAATAAAAAAATTTTTTTAGTGAATTGTTGGCCTTCTGGAAAGTATGTTCATTTACTGTATATGTACTCAATACTTGGTAGGGGCTCCTTTTGCTTTAATTACTGCCTCAATTCGGCGTGGCATGGAGGTGATCAGTTTGTGGCACTGCTGAGGTGGTATGGAAGCCCAGGTTTCTTTGACAGTGGCCTTCAGATCATCTGCATTGTTGGGTCTGGTGTCTCTCATCTTCCTCTTGACAATACCCCATAGATTCTCTATGGGGTTCAGGTCAGGCGAGTTTGCTGGCCAATCAAGCACAGTAACACCATGGTCATTGAACCAGCTTTTGGTACCTTTGGCAGTGTGGGCAGGTGCCAAGTCCTGTTGGAAAATGAAATCAGCATCTCCATAAAGCTTGTCAGCAGAAGGAAGCATGAAGTGCTCTAAAATTTCCTGGTAGATGGCTGCGTTGACAGTGGACTTCAGAAAACACAGTGGACCAACACCAGCAGATGACATGGCAGCCCAAATCATCACTGACTGTGGAAACTTCACACTGGACTTCAAGCAACATGGATTCTGTGCCTCTCCACTCTTCCTCCAGACTCTGGGACCTTGATTTCCAAATGAAATGCAAGATTTACTTTCATCTGTAAAGAGGACTTTGGACCACTGAGCAACAGTCCAGTTCTTTTGTCTCTGGTTCAGAAGTGGCTTGGTAGCCCTTTTCCTGAAGACGTCTGAGCGTGGTGACTCTTGATGCACTGACTCCAGCTTCAGTCCACTCCTTGTGAAGCTCTCACAAGTGTTTGAATCAGCTTTCCTTGACTGTATTCTCAAGCTTGCGGTCATCCCTGTTGCTTGTGCACCTCTTCCTACCCAAATTCTTCCTTCCAGTCAACTTTGTATTTAATATGCTTTGATACAGCACTCTGTATACAGCCACACCTTTCAGTAATGACCCTCTGTGACTTACCCTCTTTGTGGAGGGTGTCAATGTTCGTCTTCTGGATCATTGCCAAGTCAGCAGTCTTCTCCATTATTGTGGTTTCAAAGAACAAGAGATACCCGGAATTTATACTGTAGGGATGGTCATTAATTGAAACTCAAATGTAAATATTCTAATATTTTGAGATACTGATTTTTGACTTTCATGAGCTGTAAGCTGTAATCATCAAAATTAAAACAAAAAAACTTTTGAAATGTTTTACTTTACATGCAATGAATCTAAAATATATGAAAGTTTCACTTTTTGAAATAACTTACAAGAAAAAATGAACTTTTTCACGACATTCTAATTTATTGAGATGCACCTGTATAGTTATTTTCACATGTTTTGCTAATGGATTTATATTTAGACATAAAATCACAATTATAGCATTAAAAAATCTTTTTTTTTTTTCAGAATTCAGCATTGTTTTGTATTGAAGTAGGAAGAGTTTCCAACTCATTGGATCTACTTGAATCACACAATGGCCTATTTTGAATTGATTTTTTTTTTTGAGCAATAGAGATACTCAGAAATGAACTGATATTTGCCCTCTTCGGCAGTGGCGGAGCCAGGATGTTTTCATAGCGATGGCCAGGAAGGGGCCAGCAACCAGTCTGTGGTGGCACAGAAATCTTTATTATTTCAATATAAGAAATGTAGCCTATTTGACTATACTGGACTGTTTCAGTGCCTAAAACACAACTGAATACAATTAATTTGTACATAATTGTAATTGATAATTTGTGAAGTTGTGAATTAGATCAGGTAATTGAGTGAATTTTTTGTATTATTTTTGTATTACCTCCAGGTATTTTAATAAAAGGGCTCACTCACTTTATTGCTCAGTCAGCTTTGGTTCTGGGTCTCAACACCCCAAAAGCTTGTTCTCCATCATTGCATAGGCCTACTCATGGATGAGACATGCAGATAGTTCAAAGTTTAGACAACCTTCACTGAATTTTATATAATCAATGAACTCTGAAAAAAGAAGAAAAAAACAGTCAATGTTTAACACTATTAGTTGTCAAAATTGCAACAGTTTTGTCAAAACTAAATCGAGCTCTGTACAAAAGAAAAACAAAAACAAACAAAAAAAAAATCTTTTGAATCCCCATCTGCAATAATGTGAAAAAGGGCGGAAGTCAACAGCACATACGTAAATGCCAGAATGTAAAATGAGTTATTTTATGCATTTAAATATCGTTTCATTTTCGTACTGTGCAAATTAAAGAAACAATAGCGCATATTTTCTAGTACAACTGCACTGTGCTCACATTTAGCCTACTTATACATTAAATTACAAAATAAAAAATGACAGGCTGTCATCTTGCGCCCTATTGTGATCTCGAATTGCAGAATATTTCAGTAGGCTACATGCATTTACAAACCCAATTCCAAAAAAGTTGGGACACTGTACAAATTGTGAATAAAAACAGAATGCAATGATGTGGAAGTTTCAAATTTCAATATTTTATTCAGAATACAACATAGATGACATATCAAATGTTTAAACTGAGAAAATGTATCATTTTAAGGGAAAAATAAGTTGATTTTAAATTTCATGGCATCAACACATCTCAAAAAAGTTGGGACAAGGCCATGTTTACCACTGTGTGGCATCCCCTCTTCTTTTTATAACAGTCTGCAAACGTCTGGGGACTGAGGAGACAAGTTGCTCAAGTTTAGGAATAGGAATGTTGTCCCATTCTTGTCTAATACAGGCTTCTAGTTGCTCAACTGTCTTAGGTCTTCTTTGTCGCATCTTCCTCTTTATGATGCGCCAAAATGTTTTCTATGGGTGAAAGATCTGGACTGCAGGCTGGCCATTTCAGTACCTGGATCCTTCTTCTACGTAGCCATGATTGTTGTTGACTTCAGGAGAGTGCACACTCAGCATGCTCCTCTGACCATCAACGGTGCGACTGTGGAGAGAGCGAGCAGCACCAAGTTCCTGGGTGTACACATCACAGAGGACCTCTCCTGGACTAACAACACTGCGGCACTGCAGGGCTCGCAAAATCGCTAGCCCGACGTCCCGGGGCTATTGTTTTTTCCAGTCGGGCTACCAAAATGTATCACCGCCCTGCCCGACGGGCTACCTTAAATACAGAGCTCCCACGCAATGTTCCCTCTAAGCTGCGTGCGCGCGGCCGCACACTAATACAACCGCGGCCGCGCAGAAGAAATAATGTGACTCTCGCACGCAAAAATGAGTTGGGAAAGCCATTTGTTTGAATGCCAGTAAAAGCGAAAGAATCGCAATGCTCAGGCAAACCGCTATAGAGTTGATGTCGCTATAGCGTTAGAACCGCTGAATGCAGTTTTCAGGTTTCATAGAAAGAGAATGATGTGCGCCAAACGAGTCGCTGTAGAAACCGAATACTTCAATGATTGCGGTGCGCTCAACATGAGAACCAACACAAATGCAATGCCATGTGAAATAAACGTCCTCATGTATTAAAGAAGAGCGGCTTGATTAAGTGCTGGAAATAGCGGAGGAAGAGCACAGAACGGTAGCAAAACTCTGAGACATATAGCTACAGTCACACACAGTTGTATTGTGCAAACTACTTCATAGCGATGTTTAGACAGCTATAGAAGAATTCACGTTCACGTTTATATATATATATATATATATTTAACTTACAGATCTCAGCTTAAGTTTTACTTCAGTTTGTTTTCTATTCTATTCCATTCTATCAGTTTAAATAGTTTGTTTTGATATTATATTATATTATGTTATGGGCCTATATTATAAACCTAACAAATAACTGACCTTGTTTTTTAATGTAGTCTCTCGCTCATCAAAGCTGTATTTATTAAAAAAAAACACAGAAAAAAACAGTGATATTGTGAAATATTATTGCAATTTCTAATATTGGTTTCCTATTTTAATACATATACTTTAAAATATAATTAATTCAATATTATATTATAATTAAATATTAAATATTCAATTAAATATATATAATTAATTGAAGCAAAGCTGTATTTTCAGCATCATTACTCCAGTCTTCAGTGTCACATGATCCTTCAGAAATCATTCTGAAATGCTGAATTATTATCAGTGTTGCTGATCTAATATGCTGATTTACAATAGTGAAACTGTTGTGCTGCTTAATATTTTTTGGAACCTGTTACTTTTTTCTTTGATTAATAAAAAGTTAAAAAGAACAACATTTATTCAAAATATAAATCTTTTCTAACAATATAAGTCTTTACTATCAATTTTATCCATGTAACACATCCTTGCTGAATAAAGTTTCTTTAACTTTCTTTAAACTTTTTTAAAAAGTATCTTTAAAAAGAAAGAAAAAAAAGAATGACCCCAAACTAGATACTTTATTTAAAAAAAATATCACCGGTCCCAAAAAATATTAAGCAGTACAACTGTTTCAACATTGATTATAAATCAGCATATTAGAATGATTTCTGAAGGATCATGTGACACTGAAGATTGGAGTAATGATGCTGAAAATTCAGCTTTGCTTCACGGGAATAAATTATATTTTAAAGTATATTAAAATAGAAAACATTTATTTTAAATTGCAATAATATTTCACAATATTATTTTGTGAAATAATATTCAGGTTTTTTTAGCAAATAGATAGGCTACAGCTTGATGACACTTCTTTAAAAAAAACTTTACTGATCCCAAACTTTTGAATGGCAGTGTATTGTACTGTAAAAAAATATTTTTCTCAGGTAACCTAAAATGTACATAATTTAGTTACATCAAGGGTCAAATCAAACATAAATAGCACATTAAAGTTAAAAGTTAACACTTTTTTGCATGTGCGCTGTACAGGTCTGGTATAAAGAATGTTTTTGCTCAGGTTGCCGAAATGTCCGCCCAATAGAGAAAAGTTTTGCTCAGCAAGAAAAAACATTAGAGGGAACATTGCCTGTAAATAGTAAAATAAAACTCTTTCCTTGATATTTGTGTATTGAAAATGTTTTTGATTGACATTTTATGTTTTTTTTTTTATTTGGGCTAGTTAAACTAATTTTCGGGCTACCAAAATCTGAAGAGACCTGCCCGAAGGGCTACCAGGGATTTTGAAATTTTGCGAGCCCTGCACTGGCCAAGAAAGCACAGCAGCGTCTCTACTTCCTCCGTAAAACTCAGAAGAGCCAGAGCCCCGATCCCCATCATGTGCACCTTCTACAGAGGCACCATCGAGAGCATTCTGACTAGCTGCATCACTGTGTGGTATGGCGCCTGCAACGCGTCCTGCCGCAAGTCCCTTCAACGGATAGTGAGAGCAGCTGAGAAGATCGTTGGTGTCTCTCTCCCCTCCCTCCAGGACATCTACAGCACCAGTCTCACCCGCAAAGCCCTCAGCATTGCAGGTGATCCCACCCACCCGACACACAGCTTCTTCAGTCTGCTGCCATCAGGGAGGAGACTGCGGAGTCTCCAGGCGAGGACCAGCAGACTGAAGGACAGCTTCATCCACCAGCCTGTCAGGAAGCTGAGCTCCCTCCCGTCCTTGTGTTTATTAAAGAGGAATGTGAAGACATTAAGATTGAAGAAGCATTCAATGTGAAACAAGAAGATACTGAGAAACAAACAGGTTGGTTTTTAATACCAAAGCTGAACTCACTCATTTGATCCTTGTTAACCCTTTAGGCGCCAGGGTTTTTTGGAAAAAATGCTGGATTTTGACATCAAGATTTCAAAAGCTTGTGGCTTGAAAGGGCTTAAAGATAGAGATATACTGTAAATTAGAAAAATGTTGGGCATGAACGAAAGTTTATGTGGGGTGTAAATATACTCATCTAATTTGCATATTATGATGTCATCAGGGGGTGGCCCTCTTGAATTTCATAATATTCAGGAAATAGTAGATATTGAATTGATGTTTGAAGTTATTTGCATGTTTTTTTTTTGGTCTTTTTATCCTCATTCCAAATGATCAGAAAAGAGGAAACCAACAATAAACAGGAGAAAGTACTAAATTATTACTATATTTCTATACTATATAGTAGTAAAACGCATGTGAACAGTAGCCTACTTTTTGATCAGTTCATCAGTAATATTCAGGAAATAATAGATATTGAATGGATGTTTGAACTTATTTGCATGTTTGTTTGTTTTTTGTCTTTTTATCCTCATTCCAAATGATCAGGAAAAGAGGAAATCCACAGTAAAACAGGAGAAAGTAGTAAATTATTTCTATATTACTATGCCATAGTAAAATACATGTGCCTATTTTTTTATCAGTTGACCAGCTATCTAGGTGACAGTTTATAGTTCTTGAGAGTATGGTACCTCTCATTGCATGGCACAGCGCACAGACCTACCCCACACTGACTGCACCTGTACTGTCTGCCAGCGGCTCTTTGAGCGCGCACAATCGCGTTTTCTCCCACGTGCACGAGTGTTAACTCTCTAGATCTTCCGTATTAAAAAAAATCAAGTGAAACATTTTTCTACACATGAAATATGGAAGCAAACAGGCATGATTATGATGATATATTTTCTGCATGTGTTTTGTGTGCAGCTCAGGATATTTTTATAACATTAAATCATGTTTATGACAAATGATAGCCTAAGCAGTGTTTAGTGTTATTAAACATACAAAAAAATGCATGTCTGCCTATTATCAAAATCAACTAAAGATCACAATTGGAAGTTATTACAAGCACTTGATGATGGTTTAAAGTAGGATTTCAGTAAGTACAATAATAATTACATACATTTTCCAAGTGTAGCTTGATACTATTTGTACCTCTAATTACATTTTAGGATGTATTCTTGTAGGCATTATAGATAGTTTGTGTTTCTGGTGTAGAACCAAAGTTTATTTACCTTAATTTAATGCTGTATATTGAGCAGCGGATGATGTTAAATCCATACGTATCTGAGGAAAAGTGGATTGTTGGTCAGTGCCACCTAGCATGCAGGCATGAATTAGCAGGAGATCAACTGTTTCACACTCGGTGTGAAAGCACTGTTTGTCGGCGATTCGCCTCGCTTTCACATCGCACCCAGTGTGAAACGGCCTTTACAGTCAGTTTTTATTGTGTGGGGTTAACGTGCATTTGTTTTATTACTGTAGAACTGGTGCTACTGAAAGAGGAGAGTCAAGAACTGAATGAAATGAAAGAGGAGGACAAGCATGAGGAACATCATGATTATATAACTGAAAATATATCCACAAAGACTGAAAAGACTTCCTCATGAAAAAGAGCCCAGAAGAAATCTTACAAATTGTGCACCTGCCATCAATGTGGAAAGAGTTTCAGTCAAAATCAAAACCTTAAAGTCCACCTGAGAATTCACACAGGAGAGAAACCTTTCACCTGTCAGCAATGTGGAAAGAGTTTCGCTCAAAGAGGGACCTTAAAAAACCACATAATTCTTCACACTGGAGAGAGGAATTTTACCTGCCCTCAATGTGGACGGAGCTTTAAACAAAAAAATGGCCTTCATTCCCATATGAGAATTCACACTGAAGAGAGGCCTTTCACATGTGATCAGTGTGGAAAGAGTTTCACATTTATACTGAGCCTTAATTCCCACATGAGGATTCACTCAAGAGAGGACAGTTTTATATGTCAGCAGTGTGGAAAGTGCTTCAGTTATAAAATAAGCTTAAAGACTCACATGAGAGTTCACACTGGAGAGAAACCCTACACATGCTCTCAGTGTGGAAAGAGTTTCAGACACAAAATATCCCTTGATTCCCACATGAGAGTTCACACTGGAGAGAAACCTTACACATGCTCTCACTGTGGAAAGAGTTTCAGACACAAAATATCCCTTGATTCCCACATGAGAATTCACACCGGAGAAAACCCTTACACCTGCAAACTGTGTGGGAAGAGCTTCTCACGAAAAGGAAATCTTAAGACTCACATGACAGTTCACACTGGAGAGAAGCCATTCACATGTGACCAGTGTGGAAAGTGTTTCAGACTTAAAGCAAAACTTAATGAACACATGAAGATTCACTTTAGGAGATAACAGCTTTAGATGTCACCAAAAATTTAAATTAGCTGTCAATTGACTTACCCTCATGGCATACAGGCAAGTTGTCCACTGTGCCTATGGCATTCTGAACAGGCACTCAGGAAGCCCTTACCTATATGTGTTTGTGTCAGCCATTAGAAGATAGTTTACAGAGGAAGGAGGACTTTATAAAGGTTTTGAATGGCCCCATTTTGTTGACAATTAATAAAAAATAAATAATCAAGCAGATCTGCATTTATGGTTAATTCAATTCAGTTTTATTTATACAGCACTAAATCATAAATATTTCATAGCACTGTTAATACCAACTCAAAACACAACATTTCAACTGTTAGTATATATATGTAGATGTACCAAACATATACTACCAAAAGAAATACCATCTGACCCATTTAAAAACATTTAACAATCTTTCAGTCTAGGTATCACACTAATGTGTTGTTAATGTGTGTTAAATTGTGAATGCTGTGCTAGATACACCCCAACAGCCTGATCTTGTTGATCCTCTGGAGGGATCTGGAAAGAGGAGCAGATGTAGTGGAAGACATGACAGTGCTGCGTTCTCGTAGAGCCTGTGGTGACCTGCAGTATTCCTCTCTCAGACAGCATATGCTGGGAGAAGACCATGCTTTTCCACTTGGCCTCCATCACATCTGTATCTCCATTAGGAGTGGAAGCTGCAGTCCAGTAGAGGTGGTTCATAACAGCTGCTTCAGATCTTCACACTCCCAGCTTACAAAGCCTTATAAACACACCACATGTATCTCGTATATATTCAGTTAAAGGTCCCTTTCAACAGTGTTAGGAAAAACACAGATGTTTTTGACTTAAGCCTGTCTGTGTCATTTACTGCTGAGAATCCTCTCTCACATTCTGCAGAGGTAGTTTTGCTTGCAGTTACAAGTTTCTTGAGGGTTTCTCCCTTTAGTGTCCCCTGCAAGTCTGTGAATTCATCTTTTGCTTGTCTGGGAGATTCACCAAGGAGCTTGGCCAGCTTAACCCTCTGGGGTCGACCAACGCGGATACGCGTTTTGTGGCAGATTTTCCTCATAAGGCCGAAATGAGCTTGAATTACTCTGTCATTTTTGATCGTACAGATAAGAGCAATACACCATTCGAATCTGTAAGGGGTCTACTTTTATTTGTATACACTCATAATAACAACTAAACTTTGTGCTTTTGAAGAATAAAGAAAACAAACAGGGTGCGCTCTCTGTCTTCTCCGTCTCCACGAACTGCTTTTAGAAACGCGTCACTAAAATGAAGTGTAACTCAGCGAAAACTCAACACAGAGACATGGGAGTTATATCTATAGAAAGCTTGAAGTGTCTTCTTTTAAATGAAGTAAGTCATATCGAAAACAAATATTCTGTGATAAAGCAATCCGTATGAAACCAACACGATGTTCAGTCTTTCCCGTCTAACTCATTATCTCTAATGCGATCCCGCCCCCTCGCGGCTCGCGGCCGTTCATATGTAAATATCCACGTGAGACGCGCTCATGGAGACGCCAAACATAAACAAAGAGGAGATCGCTACTGTTCGTTTCTGGAAGAAGACGCGCTGAGTAAAGGCAGGACTTCCCTCAAAAGAAGAACAATATTTCATCCAGTAGTGGAGATCAATCTGATGAGTAAGTAATGTTTATTTTTTGCATTAGTTAACGTGTTATTGTGACAATAGTAATATGAGTGTACACTGTAACATGATGAATGCTACGAGTCTAAGTATGTTTATAACATGTTTATTATTAATAGCCTACTCTGTTCAGAAATAGATTTTAATAACGTGCTAAACAATAATAATTAGTTTCTCAGATATAAAATGTATTTTTTAAAATAGACAGCAATATGATATAAAAGTAATATGAGTTATAATGTTAATAGCTTAATGTTACAGTAAGATTAGACAAAACTTTACTGTGATAGGCTATACCAAAGTCTCTTTAAGGGTATTCTATAATCTTTAGCTATACTCTGTTTGTGAATATAGCCATAGATGTTTATAACTATAGTTTTTGTATTGTATAGGCCTACATACAAAGCATGCTTGTTTATGAATGTAACTAAGCTTCTGTTCGCGAATATCTGCTCTTGTTATTGGCATTCTGTAAGGTACTGTGAAAAATAAATGCTGACGATTGTTTATAACATTCTTTTAGGACTGTGAATACATACCCTCTCCTTCACCTGCATCTCACAAAGGAAGGGGGCGCTGGTCTCGTTCAGTTTTCATCTCCATTCACAATCATACAGAGTAAGTGTGCATTCACCATTTTACAGATGTTACTTTAATTTGATTTATTTACTGTAAGGTAAAATATGTGTGCTATGTGGTAATTGTGTTCTTTTTTTCTATAAATTAGTACTAGTATCAGTGACCATCACAATAATGTTAATAATGTAGTTTGTGTAAACAGCATGCTTACTTTTTATTTCAGATGTGAGGATAACAGTGCAAAAGAACCTGTTGCAAAGTGAGCCAATGCAAATAAGCAGCCCACTCAGGAACCTGGAACACAGCTACAAACTAAGCTACTAAGCTACAAAGCTACATTTTCAGCATCATTACTCCAGTCTTACTCCAAGTGTAACAATATACACTATACCATTCAAAAGCTTGGAGTCAGTATATACAGAAATTAAAACTTTTATATAGCACACAAGTGATGATAAAGAAGGATCTGAAGGATCATGTGACTGGAGTAATGATGCTAAAAAGTCAGCTTTGATTGATCCTAATAAACTATTTAACTGCACTCGCAAGTGAATTTCAAGTTATTTTGTGTGATAGCTAGATATATTCTTAATAAACTACAAACAAAAAATATATAAATGTATTTTGTCCTCATATTCTTTCTTGTAACTCTTCCCTCTCAGTCACATACCTGCCTGAATGGCTCATTATGAAGCTCATTATGCAGCTCATTATGCGGGCCTTTGTCTTCTCAGGTGTGAATGTGAAGGTTGACGCCTTCTCGCATAGACCTTTTCTATTCAAAAAGTGTCTTAGAAAATTTAAATCAATATATTGTTTTCTGTGAGTAAGTAAACAAGATTATTTTCATATAATTTTGAAGCAAAAACTCTAGGCTACAAGATCCAGTACTAAAAGTCTTGTGAACAAATGTTCTGTATGTTTTTTATGGCCTTATTTCAGTGACTTCAAAATTTTAGTTTTTCACTAACCACGCATAAATGTTTCTTTCTCAAAAACAAAACCATGTACATAAATGCTGCTAACATATTATTGTAGACCAGTTTGTGCTGTTTACAGTGTTATTAGACTTTAGCCATTTATATGTTTATAAGCAACTGAAAAAAGCACAAATGTCAGGGCATGTAAAAACTTCTCCAGGCCCCCAAAACACCCTTAGACCCCAGTTAAGCACACAGGTCACTTGGCAGACATTTTTTAAAGAATTTGAAGCCTATTTATCTTCCTCTCTCTCTCACCAGTGATATCCACACCCTTAAAGGGCATATTGCAGGTTAGAGACTCCAGTGAGTCAATGTATAGAAAAATAATGTAGGAACTAGATGTTCTTTAAAATATACTTTAAAATATGCTATTAAGGCTTCTGGAGTCGTTTTTGTGATAATTTTACTTCCGCATCTGAAAACCGCCAAAAAACGCTTTTGGAGAGTGGTCCATTTTAAACCATAGGGAAACAATGGATCGCAATGACGGTTCGGACGCTGAGGAAATTTTAAATGCTTATTTACACTCGTATGACGGACCACAGATACAATTATGAGCCTGCTATGTAGCCAAGAGAGCAGGGACAGGCCAGGATTAGACAGAAGAACGTCAGAGGAGACAAATTGAGTTGATGTGTGAGGAGAACAGGGCAGGTGTCTTGGTGAGAGACCAGTGTTAGCTTACAGATATACACACGTTAGCTAACGATATGTAATCAGGCAATAGCAAAGCTAGTATTGGTCATCTATGAGTACTGATTAGTTTCTGTTACTGGTAAGTATAAGCGTTGATCAGGCGTGTCACACTCGTTAATATCCGACACTAACGTTACATGATATAGCGCTGTCTCTTCACCACAGGAGAGAGAGAGATAAACACGTTTTTGTTTAATTAAGTGTTTGTGTGGTAAATGCAAGGCCATGGTCACAGCTGAGGACTGGGTCTTAGTGGAGAGTGTGACCCCCACACTTGATGTGCAGTGTCTGACTCTGCACCCAGGCTTTGAGGCTTGCTGTCTGAACCCATATGTGCTACAGATAGCCTTTATGCACTTCAGACAGGAGCACAGAGTGTGTTTAGGGTAGAGATCATTTATTACTCTGAGCTAAATACTTGTATGTATAAATACATAGTAAATTTAAGATTTGAATATTAAAACAATCTGAATAATTTTGTTTCTCAATTACAAGTTGCCTATATTTAGGTAGGTCACAACTACCTGTAAGTAACACTTTTTGATGACATTGGTATAACACAATCAATATTGACAGCATACAGACAAGTTGTCCGCTGGGCCTAAGGTGTTCTGAACAGCCCTTACCTGCATGTGTTGTGTCAGCCATTAGAAGACAGTTTACAGAGGAAGGAGAACTTTATACAGGTTTTGAATGGCCCCATTTTCATGACAATAAAAAATAATCACAATCAAGCAGATCTGCATTTATGGTTAATTCAATTCAGTTTTATATATACTACCAAAAGAAAAATATAACATTGACACATTTAACAATCTTTCAGTGTGGGTATCACACTAATGTGTTGTTAACGTGTGTTAAATTGTGAATGCTGTGCTAGATAGACATCAACAGCCTCATCTCGTTAATCCTCTGGAGGGATCTGGAAAGAGGAGCAGGTGTAGTGGAAGACATGACAGTGCTGCGTTCTCATGGAGCCTGTGGTGACCTGCAGTATTCCTCTCTCAGACGGCATATGCTGGGAGAAGCAAACACAAGTTTAGATCACATTCACTGCTGACCATGCTTTTCCACTTGGCCTCCATCACATCTGCATCTCCATCAGGAGTGAAAGCTGCAGTCCAGTAGAGATGGTTCATAACAGCTGGCCTCCACTGCTTCAGATCTTCACACTCCCATCTTCCAAAGCCTTATAAACACACCACATGACAAAAAATTACCAATTAGCTGTGCAAACAATGTCACTAAGCTGTCACTAGACTTGATAGTTATAATATTAGCAAACTGAGGTTAACCTGCCAGCTATGCCTTCCCATATGGTATCGTTTTTACACCATTTTTAAAAATATAACAATATTGCTAATGCTTACAAGCTAGCTGCAGTGCTTTATCAGATTGTGCTACCAATAATATATTTGCATTGTTTTAAGGGTAAGTTTAGGGTAAGGGTAGGTGTGGACGGGTAGGTATGGACATTAAAAAAAGCCTCAAACCACATGAATAAGATGCTGGTAGCACAATCTGATAGGTAGCATTTTTCGCTATCGATTTGTGCTACCTATCTTTTTAATGGGAGGTAGCACAATCTGAGCGGGTAGCACAAATCGTCAGAACACCGGCGGCCGAACACAGACTGACTGGGACCCGATGAAGCTGCAGTGTGCACCGAAGGAACCGCACCAGCTCCGAGTCTCACTCGCTTCTTGCTTCGGTATCCCATGTTGAACTGCATCATATCGCCGGGATGATAATCTTCCGGTATAAAGTGATCGCTAAGTTGCACACCACCGCGTTGTTTGAAGCAGATGTATTAGTGAAGCCACCTGTACCCGTCTCTTCAGCTGCACAAACACACCGAGACCCGGAAGATACCGTCCTATTTCTTGTTAGGAAACCTGTGGACTTGATGTCCTGACAGGCTGGAGTTTGTGCAACCTCCACAATCACAATAATTTACCATAACGATGATAAACTGAAATAAAAATAACTACTGTAAACACACTGACTCGCGCCCGCTCCCACTGAATACCAACAGAGCGTGGCACACGACTCCCTCTCGTGACGTAATATGATGTGATGCTGAAAAAAAAAGCGGTTTTTGAGAACAGTCAAGGAAAGCGTCCCCTTTTCTTCTAAATTTGTGCCCTCACGTCTTGTAAAACATTTTCAAATTCTGCATTAACGGTTCATATGGTATTTTCATACAAGGTTATATATTAATTTGAATTTTTTTTTTACCTGCAATATGCACTTTAACTTTTATAAAGAATATCTCTTTTGTTTTGAGACTTTAGTCTTTGCAACTTCAGGGATCTTATCTATGCACAATCAGCTTGTAACACTCCAAAGAGAAAGGAAAACATGAAATCGCATCATATGACCCCTTTAACGCAGTACATGTAGAAAGGTTTTTTTTTATTATTATAAAATAAATAAAAAGAAAACAGATATAATAGAAAAAGAATAGAGCAAGCTAGTGTTAGAGGCCTTTTTTGCTTTTGTGCAATAACGTTGTATAATAAATAAAAAGAAAACAAATACAACCCCAAATCAGAAAAAGTTGGGACAGTATGGAAAACGCAAATAAAAAAAGAAAGTAGTGATTTCTAAATTTACTTTGACTTATATTTCATTGCAGACAATATGAACACAAAATATTTCATGTTTTGTCTGGTCAACTTCATGTCATTTGTAAATATACATCCTTTCCTGTCATTCAGACCTGCAACACATTCCAAAAAAAGTTGGGACAGTAAAGCATTTACCACTTTGTAATGTTGGCATTCCTTTTCACAACACTTAAAAGACGTTTAGGGACTGAAGACACCAAGTGATGAAGTGTTTCAGGTGTAATTTTGTCCCATTCTTCCTGCAAACAAGTCTTAAGGTGGGCAACAGTACGGGGTCTTCGTTGTCGCATTTTGCGCTTCAAAATGCGCCACACATTCTCTATTGGAGACAGGTCGGGACTGCAGGCAGGCCAGTCAAGTACCCGTACCCTCTTCCTCCGCAGCCAGGACTTTGTAATGTGTGCAGAATGTGGTTTTGCATTGTCTTGTTGAAATATGCATGGACGTCCCTGGAAAAGATGTCTTCTTGAAGGCAGCATATTGTGCTCCAAAATCTCTATGTACTTTTCAGCATTAATGGTGCCATCACAGAAGTGCAAGTTACCTTTGCCAAGGGCACTGACACAACCCCATACCGTGACAGACCCTGGCTTTTGGACTTGTTGCTGGTAACAGTCTGGATGATCCTTTTCTTCTTTGGTCCGGAGCACACGGCGTCCATTCCTCCCAAAAAATACCTGAAATACTGATTCATCTGACCACAGTACACGTTTCCACTGTGTGATGGTCCATCCCAGATGCCTCCGAGCCCAGAGAAGGCGACGGCGCTTCTGGACACTGTTAACATAGGGCTTCCTTTTGGCACAGTACAGTTTTAACTGGCATTTGTGGATGTAACTACGTATTGTGGTACTTGACAAAGGTTTGCCAAAGTAGTCCTGAGCCCATGTGGTGATATCGCTTATAGATGAATGACGATTCTTGATGCAGTGCCGCCTGAGGGATCAGAGATCACGGTTGTTCAGCTTAGGCTTGCGCCCTTGTCCTTTACGCACTGAAATTCCTCCAGATTCCTTGAATCTTTTAATTATGTTATGCACTGTTGAAGGTGAAATATACAAATCTCTTCCTATCTTTCTTTGAGGAACATTGTTTTTAAACATTTCAATAATTTTCTCACGTATTTGTTGGCAAACTGGCGATCCTCGGCCCATCTTTGCTCCTAAAGGACTAGACCTTTCTTGGATGCTGCTTTTGTACCAAATCATAATTACAATCACCTGTTGACATCAACTGTTTCAAATTACATCATTATTTAACCAATTTACCTCATTACTAGCCCTAAATTGCTCCTGTCCCAACTTTTTTTGGAATGTGTTGCAGGTCTGAATGACAGGAAAGGATGTATATTTACAAATGACATGAAGTTGACCAGACAAAACATGAAATATTTTGTGTTCATATTGTCTGCAATGAAATACAAGTCAAAGTAAATTTAGAAATCACTACTTTCTTTTTTTATTTGCGTTTTCCATACTGTCCCAACTTTTTCTGATTTGGGGTTGTAGATAAAATACAAAAAGTTTAGAAAAGCTAGTGTTTTTTTTTTTTTTTAAAGAATAGAATTAGAATAGAGAGTGCTAGATTTAGAGGGTCAAATAAAGATGGAAGAGATGTGTTTTTAGCCGATTCTTGAAGATGGCTAAGGACTCAGCTCCTTGGATTGAGTTGGGCAGGTCATTCCACCAGGAGGGAACATTTAATTTAAAAGTCTGTGAAAGTGATATTGTGCCTCTTTGGGATGGCACAATAAAGCGATGTTCACTTGCAGAACGTAAGCTTCTAGAGGCACATAAGTCTGAAGTAATGAATTTAGGTAAAGGGGTGCAGAGCCCGTGGTGGTTTTGTAGGCAAACATTAATGCCTTGAATCTTATGCGAGTAGCTATTTGTAGCCAGTGCAAATTAATAAACAGGTGTGACGTGCATCCTTTTTGGTTTATTAAATATTAATCTTGCTGCCGCATTCTGGATTAATTGTACAGGTTTAATAGAACTGTCTGGAAGACCTGCCAATAGAGCATTGCAATAGTCCAGCCTGGACAGAACAAGAGCTTGAGCATGGAGTTGTGAAGCATGTTCTGAAAGAAAGGGCCTTATCTTCCTGATGTTGAATAAAGCAAATCTGCAGGATTGGGCAGTTTTAGCAATGTGGTCTGAGAAAGTCAGCTGATCATCAATCATAACTCCAAAATTTCTGGCTGTTTTTGAAGGAGTTATGGTTGATGTGCCTAACTGGATGGTGAAATTGTGATGAAGTGATGGGTTTGCTGAAACAACAAGCAGTTTTGTCTTGGCAAGGTTGAGTTGAAGGTGATGGTCCTTCATCCAGCAAGAAATGTCTGTTAGACATGCTGAGATGCGAGCAGCTATCGTCGGATCATCAGGATGGAATGAGTGGTAGAGTTGAGTGTCATCAGCATAGCAGTGATATGAAAAGCCATGTTTCTGAATGACAGAACCTAGTTATGCCATGTAGACAGAGAAGAGAAGTGGTCCGAGAACTGAGCCCTGAGGCACCCCAGTAGTTAGATGTTGCGACTTGGACACCTGACCTCTCCAAGATACCTTGAAGGACCTATTTGAGAGGTAAGACTCAAACCACTGGAGTGCAGTTCCTGAGATGCCCTTTACCAATAGGGTACTAACTTTATGTCTCACAATTATGACATAATATCTTAATGTAATTTTATATTATAATTGTAACGGAGCCAACGCCTCAGGTGTGAGGCGTGCGGATCCATGTGCAAGCTTTTATTATTAGACATAGTCAAAAACACAGGCAGGGTCGAACAAATGGCAAACAGGTATATTGAGGGCAAGACAGATAAGTACACAAGTAAACGGGCGTGGTCTTTGATCGGCGAACAATATCCAGAGGGCTTGACGAGAGGGGTAATCCAGGTACACGAACAATGGTCCAGGCAGGGGCAAACAGAGTCCAAAAGGAAGGCAAAGGGTTAATCCAATATACAAGGCAGAAGATCAGGAACCAGACAACAAGGCAACATGAAAAAGACTAGACTTAAACTAAAATAAGAAATGAAAACTAGGAATGGCTCCGTAAAGCAAACACGGAAAGGCTTGGTAAGTAGCTAACACTTGGAGAGTGCTAAATACTAGACAATACTCGGCAGAGAGGAAGAGGAAGTCCATGGTTTAAGTAGGGTGTGTGATTGTGTGATAATTCTCAGGTGTGAGCGTGTGATTGAGACAGCTTTGTGTACTTAGTACAATGAATGATGGGAAATGTAGTCCAGTGTGATGTGTGGTGTGAGAGTCAATATGATGGAGAGGTGACCTCTTGTGGCAGTCGGACAAAAGACCATGAACCAGATTCGTGACAATAATAATGTAAATTTATCTCACAAGAGCAAATGTATTTTTTGTAGCTGTGACATATCTCAAAATGTGAATGTCATAATGCATTTCTTGCAATTGCATATTTATCTTACAATTGTAACTTTATATCTCACAATGTGAAATTATTATTAAATGCTATCTCACAATTATCACTTTTTAACAATATTTTTCAGTCCGAGATAAAAATAGGTTACAATACAATAAAGCAGGAAAGATCTTGCAAAGGAAATTTTGCTTATGATTTATGTCCTTTTATGTACACAATAGATGTTTCCTTTGTTGTTGTTGTTTTGTATTGTCTTGTGTTCATTTGTGATTGTACACTACTGATTTGAATTAGGGTTTTTTAATATGTTTGAAAGAAGTCTCTTGCTTACCAAGTCTGTATTTATTTGATCAAAAATAGATAAAAGCATCAAATCCAAATACAAATCAAATTAAAAAAATACAAATACAAATCAGCATCAAATCAGTATACTAGAAAGATTTCTGAAGGATCGTGTGACACTGAAGACTGGAGTATTTAACTGAAGATTAAAAAAAAAAAATCAAACACTGTTTAAATTGCAAACCAGTAATGTATGTTGTTGATGGTTGCATAAAAAAAGAAAATGTTCACGTATATACAGGTGCATCTCAATAAATTAAAATGTCGTGGAAAAGATAATTTATTTCAGTAATTCAACTCAAATTGTGAAACTCGTGTATTAAATAAATTAAATGTGCACAGACTGAAGTAGTTTAAGTCTTTGGTTCTTATAATTGTGATGATTTGGGCTCACATTTAACAAAAACCCACCAATTTACTATCTCAACAAATTAGAATACTTCATAAGACCAATAAAAAAAAACATTTTTAGTGAATTGTTGGCCTTCTGGAAAGTATGTTCATTTACTGTATATGTACTCAATACTTGGTAGGGGCTCCTATTGCTTTAATTACTGCCTCAATTCGGCGTGGCATGGAGGTGATCAGTTTGTGGCACTGCTGAGGTGGTATGGAAGCCCAGGTTTCTTTGACAGTGGCCTTCAGCTCATCTTTTTCATCAGTTTCCTCTTGACAATACCGTTCAGGTCTGGTGAGTTTGCTGGCCAGTCAAGCACACCAACACCATGGTCATTTAACCAACTTTTGGTGCTTTTGGCAGTGTGGGCAGGTGCCAAATCCTACTGGAAAATGAAATCAGCATCTTTAAAAAGCTGGTCAGCAGAAGGAAGCATGAAGTGCTCCAAAATTTCTAGGTAAACGGGTGCAGTGACGTTGGTTTTCAAAAAACACAATGGACCAACACCAGCAGATGACATTGCACCCCAAATCATCACAGGCTGTGGAAACTTAACACTGGACTTCAAGCAGCTTGGGCTATGAGCTTCTCCACCCTTCCTCCAGACTCTAGGACCTTGGTTTCCAAATGAAATACAAAACTTGCTCTCATCTGAAAAGAGGACTTTGGACCACTGGGCAACAGTCCAGTTCTTCTTCTCCTTAGCCCAGGTAAGACGCCTCTGACGTGTGTCTGTGGTTCAGGAGAGGTTTAACAAGAGGAATACAACAACTGTAGCCAAATTCCTTGACACGTCTGTGTGTGGTGGCTCTTGATGCCTTGACCCCAGCCTCAGTCCATTCCTTGTGAAGTTCACCCAAATTCTTGAATCGATTTTGCTTGACAATCCTCATAAGGCTGCGGTTCTCTCGGTTGGTTGTGCATCTTTTTCTTCCACACTTTTTTGTTCCACCAACTTTTCCACGACATTCTAATTTATTGAGATGCACCTGTGATCACACACAAAGATAATAAAATAAAATAAAAGTCTCACATGGGTTGGAGCTCTTAATTTTGAACTCTCAAAGTGCACTCGTGTAATTTAACTTTAAAATGCACAAAATTTTCATTTTTTCCCAACTATTAATTAATTTTTTTTCTTTTAAATATCACAATAAATATCGTATCGTGGACTTCATAGCGCAATATCATATTGTAAGATTTTGATATCATTACATCCCTAGTATACATGTAGAATTAATTATTAATTTAACCAACATTTAAATCATGAACTGCTTCAAAATGCATGCTGTTAACGAAATCATTGTTGAAACATTTGCAGTAAGATACTGTAAGTATAAAAACAATATAACATAATTACATAAACAGTGAATAACTGTACAAGGCACATACAAAGCATAAATCTTTATTCAGATTTAGTGAGCACTTTGTCATTTGTATTACATATGTTGAGGATTTCGTCCATCTGATGTTTATCATGTTCATCTGATGTTCGCTACTGTTATGAATATGATACTTAACTTTTTAATATGCAGGGGAAATTCACAACATTAAACAAATAAACAAATTTACATTCAGGACGTTTGCGTTGTACATTGATAATTCAGATATAAAAACGCTGACTCGTTAGGTGATGTTTTTTCATTAAAATCATTTGATTTCCTATTAATTCACTAGAATGTATGGGAATACCAATATGACGGTGCAGTGGCTTCATTTCTATAATGTCATGAGCAATCCAGTTCTCTATTATAGATCAGTGGTGTAAACTTATAATAATGGATTACTAGGGTCACGTGGATTTAACAGACACACACGTCACAGTAATACAGTCCCCAAGACACCAGATTTTCTCTAATATATAAATTTACCTCAAACATCTTGTTTTCATTATCCTTGGAACAAAACTCAAAATCAAAAATAAAATTAATCGCACAGCCCTAAAGTGCAAGAGAGACCTCACTTCTGGATTACAAATAATGAAAACACATCACTGACAAATGTCTTGATTTTATCGCATACATAAACAGTTCACAAGATACAATTAGCTTGATAACTTCTGTGTAGCAATAATAAATTGTAAGTGTATTTCCTTAATTTCTCCAGTACTGAAAGCAGAACTGATAATGTCAGAGTTTATCAATACTATGGTCTTTCATAATTTAGCCGGTTTAATACCAGGTACAAAGAGAAGCAAAGAAGGATTAGTTGCAAAGCTACATGACAGTATATCTTGCTTCTGCATTTCCTAAATACATCATAAGTGGAAGAATAACTAGTCATTTTAGAAACAACAGTGAAGAACAAAATTTAAAATAGACCTAAGTCTTTCTTAAAAGTGTTACAGTCTCTTCTTCTGCTTCCTGAACAAGAACAGTTTGTAAAAATCTTCTGCTTTCCTTCATGAAAGAGCAAGCAAACTGCAAGTGACACATAAGCATTATAAGACAATTGAACAACATGAAACTCATAAGGAAGCACACTGATATCATTTATATCACGAAGCAAAATGAAAACAAGAATACATTTTTCTGACATTGTTCTTTGGGGAGGAACTCCATCTTTGAGTTGATCTGAATCTCACAGTTGAATCTGCTGGGAAGGTGAAGATGAACTTTATTGACTGTGAAATCTTTAGATAATGTTTCTTTGTCATGTCGCTTGTTATGACAGATTTATTTAGATTATATTTTATTGTTTGATGCATTATTGTGTCACACTTGGCAAGGACACGGCGTCAAGACCTGAACGTGCTGGATCTGTAGATGATCTACTTACTGTGAATGTTTTTTGTATGACTGTGTAGAGTAGAAGATTGGTTGAAACACTTTCCACATGCAGTGCAGTGATACGGTTTCTCTCCAGTGTGAATCCTCTCATGTGTTTTCAGATTTGTTGACCGACTGAATGTCTTGTCACAGTGTGAACACTTGTATGGTTTCTCTCCAGTGTGGATCCTCTCATGTGTTTTCAGAGCTCCTGACCGACGGAATCTCTTGTCACAGTGTGAACACTTGTACGGTTTCTCTCCAGTATGAACTTTTATATGCTCCAAAAGGTTTCCTTTTATTGTGAAACTCTTCCTGCACTGACCACATGTATACGGTTTTTCTCCAGTGTGGATCCTCTCGTGTATTTTCAGAGTTGCTGACAGACTGAATCTCTTGCCACAGTGTGAACACTTGTAAGGTTTCTCTCCAGTGTGGATCCTCTCATGCAGTTTTAAACAGCTCGCTGAAGTAAATGTCTTCTCACACTCAAAGCACATGTAGTCTCTCACACCAGTGTGTATTTTCTGATGTATTTTCAAACTTTGTAGTAATGAAAAACTCTTTCCACACAAATGACATGAATGTGGCTTCTCCTTTGTATGAACTCCCTGGTGTTTCTTCAGGCCTGAAGCTCTCAAAAATGTTTTCCCGCACTGATCACATGTGTACAGTTTCTCTCTAGTGTGGATGTTCCTGTGTTTCTTAAGACTTGCTGAGTGTGTGAAACTCTTCCCGCACTGATCACAAGTGAACGGTTTCTCTCCAGTGTGGATCCTCTCATGTGTTTTCAGGACTCCTGACTGACTGAATCTCTTGTCACAGTGTGAACACTTGTATGGTTTCTCTCCAGTGTGGATCCTCTCATGTTTATTCAGGTCTCCTGACCGACTGAATCTCTTGTCACAGTGTGAACACTTGGACAGCTTCTCTCCAGTATGAACAATCATGTGAACATCAAGATTATATTTGGATGTCAAATTCTTTCCACACTGAGTGCAGGTGAAAGATTTCTTGGCTCTTCTTTTCTTTAAATCATTCTGTTTGCTTTGACAGCAACTCAAAGGGTTTTCTCCAGTTTTGAAGTGATTTTTTCCCTCAACTTCACTCAATTCTTCATTGTCCTCATTTTTTTCAATCAACTCTGAAATAAAAGCAAAAACAGTACATTTGTCAGTAAAAATGTGAAAATACATAAAATTGAACCCTGATGTAACACTGGAAAGTAGACAATTGCTATACAAAATTTAGATAATTTTGATGCACTTTTATAAATACATCTATTACATTTATATATATATATATATATATATATATATATATATATATATATATACATCCCTGAAACTTGACCTTGATTTTCACGTTTTTAAAAACATAATAGGCAAAAATCCCATGTTTCTGTAGGAAGAACTTTTAAACATGTTTGATCAACAACACGGTTATCTAACATAAATAATGTTGTTGCAAAAAACTACCCAGTTCATAGAAAGTGTCGCTTATTATTTGATTTAGTTATATTATTGAAGATCTCTAAAGATTTTTCCAATTACAACAAACAAAATCTAAAACTACTTGAAACTTTAGAACCATCAGCTAATATTAAAGAAGAACGAAGAATAAAGACCAACCTGTTTGTTCTTCAGTATCTTCAGTGTGTTTGATTCTGCAGGGTTCTGGATCCCTCATCTCTCCTCTGTCCTCTTTAATAAATTCAGTCTTTACAGATTTCTTACTGATGATTTGATGCTCGTTTGCATCTGTAAACTGATGGGAATATTCCAGCTGAATTTCTGTGTGGAAGAAGCAGATTTGCCATAATCAACAAGAAATCAAAGAGGCACTGTAAATCATTATATCCCTATATTAAAAGAGTGTCGACCCAAAAGTAAGTGTGTCGAGCACATCAGTTTAAAAGTCTCATTAAGCAACACTACACTCACATAAGTGCTAGTTCACACATTCTATGTATTTCTGTTGTCTGTCTTTCTAATTAACAGTAAGAATAAACAAAAAAAATGAAAGCATAAACAAATCTGATGACACCCATCGTCATTAACAACTACAGGTAAATAACTACACTAGAGCACGTGTGTAAATATCCATAATATACATAAATGTGTGTAAAAAAAAAACATTTTGTGAATTTATTAGGCTATTTTTTCATGTCATTACACAGTCCCTCCAGGATTTTGCGATTGTTGAATTTAAATCGCAAAATCAAGCAAACTCCGCAATTTTCACAAGAGCTCGCAAATTTTCGGAATTGCCGCAAATTTTCCGCAGATTTTGGGCTTAGACGCGTCCCGTGACGTCATCGCAGCACGCATTCAGTCAAAGAAAGGTTGTTTCTCAGTTTGAAAAATGGAATGAACAGCCTTGTGTTCTCATCATGACCGATTTACAAGAGAATTGGACAAACGAACCGAAAGCGGAATGAATCCGGGCCACTCGTTTGGGCAGACCGTTTATCTGCTCGGGCCGGAGCCACGGGCTGCTCGCGATCACGCGACACTGTTATACACAGTGCTGGGAGATACAGTGAAGAAAGTAGTTGAATTTGACGCAGAATCAATAACATCTCTGTCAAATCTTGTGAGAAATTCGGCGCAGAATTCTGTTAAAGCTACGGATATCAGAACAAACGCCACTGATGTGGAAACCAGGAAAACCATTGTTCAATAAACACAAATCTCCACCATTCACCATGGATTTAACATAACTACAGGAACAACTTGTGGCAGAAATGGTCTAATGTTTTCCAGTGTTTTTAAATGCTTCACACAACTTTTACCAGCACTTCAAAGCTTTTAGTATTACCAAATTTGAAAGTTATTTTTAATGTGATGACATTATTTGTTCATCCTTCATAGGTTGCCTCCATTTATAAAACTAAAAGTTTCATAATGTAGTAAAGCAAACACTTATTTAAAAATAAAAAGGACATTAAATTACCACTATATGGCTGCAGAGACTTATAGCTTGTAGGCTTATTAGCCATTTCCACTCCCTATATTTATATATATATATATATATATATATATATATATATATACAAACCCGATTCCAAAAAAGTTGGGACACTGTACAAATTGTGAATAAAAAAGGAATGCAATAATTTACAAATCTCATAAACTTATATTTTATTCACAATAGAATATAGATAACATATCAAATGTTGAAAGTGAGACATTTTGAAATGTCATGCCAAATATTGGCTCATTTTGGATTTCATGAGAGCTACACATTCCAAAAAAGTTGGGACAGGTAGCAATAAGAGGCCGGAAAAGTTAAATGTACATATAAGGAACAGCTGGAGGACCAATTTGCAACTTATTAGGTCAATTGGCAACATGATTGGGTATAAAAAGAGCCTCTCAGAGTGGCAGTGTCTCTCAGAAGTCAAGATGGGAAGAGGATCACCAATTCCCCCAATGCTGCGGCGAAAAATAGTGGACCAATATCAGAAAGGAGTTTCTCAGAGAAAAATTGCAAAGAGTTTGAAGTTATCATCATCTACAGTGCATAATATCATCCAAAGATTCAGAGAATCTGGAACAATCTCTGTGCGTAAGGGTCAAGGCCGGAAAACCATACTGGATGCCCGTGATCTTCATGCCCTTAGACGGCACTGCATCACATACAGGAATGCTACTGTAATGGAAATCACAACATGGGCTCAGAAATACTTCCAGAAAACATTGTCGGTGAACACAATCCACCGTGCCATTCGCCGTTGCCGGCTAAAACTCTATAGGTCAAAAAAGAAGCCATATCTAAACATGATCCAGAAGCGCAGGCGTTTTCTCTGGGCCAAGGCTCATTTAAAATGGACTGTGGCAAAGTGTAAAACTGTTCTGTGGTCAGACGAATCAAAATTTGAAGTTCTTTTTGGAAAACTGGGACGCCATGTCATCCGGACTAAAAAGGACAAGGACAACCCAAGTTGTTATCAGCGCTCAGTTCAGAAGCCTGCATCTCTGATGGTATGGGGTTGCATGAGTGCGTGTGGCATGGGCAGCTTACACATCTGGAAAGGCACCATCAATGCTGAAAGGTATATCCAAGTTCTAGAACAACATATGCTCCCATCCAGACGTCGTCTCTTTCAGGGAAGACCTTGCATTTTCCAACATGACAATGCCAGACCACATACTGCATCAATTACAACATCATGGCTGGGTAGAAGAAGGATCTGGGTACTGAAATGGCCAGCCTGCAGTCCAGATCTTTCACCCATAGAAAACATTTGGCGCATCATAAAGAGGAAGATGCGACAAAGAAGACCTAAGACAGTTGAGCAACTAGAAGCCTGTATTAGACAAGAATGGGACAACATTCCTATTCCTAAACTTGAGCAACTTGTCTCCTCAGTCCCCAGACGTTTGCAGACTGTTATAAAAAGAAGAGGGGATGCCACACAGTGGTAAACATGGCCTTGTCCCAACTTTTTTGAGATGTGTTGATGCCATGAAATTTAAAATCAACTTATTTTTCCCTTAAAATGATACATTTTCTCAGTTTAAACATTTGATATGTCATCTATGTTGTATTCTGAATAAAATCTTGAAATATGAAACTTCCACATCATTGCATTCTGTTTTTATTCACAATTTGTACAGTGTCCCAACTTTTTTGGAATCGGGTTTGTATATATATATTTTTTTTTTATCACATTACATTTAGACATTATGAATGACAGTAATAAAAGTTTATTTTATCTGCATCTCAACTACCCAGACAGCACAAGTAAATCTGTAAGACGTCTGCTAAAGATCTGGGAAACATCTGCCTTGTAATCTGATAAACGTCTCAGAAGCAGTTTTACATGCATTCTAATAAATGTCTATTTGACATCTGACAGGAAACGTCTTAGAGACATATTGCAGATGAGCAAACACCCTAAAAAAATGCATCTTGCATATGTAAATGCAGACATCAAATAGACATCTCCGAGATGTACATGTGTGATTAGGGTGAGTGCTTTACTGTCAGGTGCTGGTGACACCTTCTGTAGAACTTAATGGCACTGGTGTCCTCAAATGTTAGTCTGGAGCCCGATGATGGTTCTTGAAGTCACAAAAGTTATAACAATGTTGTCCACGGTATATTTTCACTGCAAAACAATAAGAAATGCCGCAAATATCACCGCAAATTTTGAGAAAAGCCGCAGCAAAATCAGTTATTTTAGGCCGCAAAAATCTGAAAAAAGTCCTGCGAAATCCTGGAGGGACTGATTGTTTAGAGCTGCTAAAGCTGTTTTGACAATCTGTATTGTAAAAAGAGCTTTAATGGTTACATTAACAATATAATAAAATTCTATATGAATATCCCACATTTCTGACAATACCTATAAAAAAAAAAAAAAAAATGACAGCTGGTTTTGCAGTAAATAGTTAACGCCGTAAACTTGAAGTAAGTATACAGAGTCCTTGTTCCTCTTCAGGAACTCGAGCTGCGTCCGAAAACGCTATGGGAACGCCTTCAGCGTGACCGGCTCTGAATACAAGTGTAATCTGTCCAATGGATGGGCGAGACGTCATGGGCGAGGTGACGTAATGACCAGCAGGTATAAAAGCACGTGCGGTGAAACCGGCGTCAGCTTTCTGTCATTCAGCTAGTGCTCTGTGTTGAAACTGTTTGTCTTATTTGGTGTTGTTTGTCCTATGCAAGAAAAAATAAACATGTCTAAGAGCCAGTACAAGGCTAAGCATGTGAAGGGCGAGAGCAGATCACAACACAAGCTGTGTGTTCCTCCCTGCAAACGCTACATGTCTGCAGGTGATACACACAGCTTGTGTGTGTTTTGTTTGGGAGCGGAGCATGCAGAGTCGGCTCTCGAGGGGTTTGCAGCTGGATCTGATGGAGGAATCGGAGACGAGCGAGTCTCTATCTCCGTCCTTATTCATCAGATCCGGTGACCGCTCCCCGAGATCGGAAGCCCGCCTTGCGGCTACTTCTCCTCGGGCAGCGGGCTCGGCGTTTCTCTTCTCTTCCTCCGAGGAGATTGACGTGGGGAGCGCCGAGTATGTTTCGCCCTCTCTGTCACCCCAATATGAGGAGCTTGTGGAGGTGGTCACTCGTGCTGTGGCCAAATTAAATATTGATTGGCCAGCCGAGCGTCAGGTTGAACCGCAGAGAGGCAAGCTCGATGTACGCTTTCTGCGGTTTAAAACCCCACCTCCACATCGGAGCCTGCCGTTCTTCCCCGACCTCCACACCGAGATGTCGAGGTCATGGGTTAGACCTTTTTCGTCCCGCCTCTTCGTTCCCTCATCCGATTACTACGGTAATGTGGCGGGGACGAGTGAGCGCGGTTACAGAGCGATGCCTCGGGTGGAACAGACGCTTGCGAGCTATCTGTCCCCTCTCTGAAGGCTCCGACCTTGCCCTCCAAGCCGCTGCGCATATCGTCAGCGCTGGTGGGCAAGGGGTACACGGCAGCAGGTCAGGCTGGTTCATGTCTGCACACCATGGCGGTGCTGCAGGCGTACCAGGCTGACCTGCTCAAAGAGCTGGATGAAGGTGAGGGAATTAATGCGGAGAAAATAAGTGAACTCCGCAAAACCGCTGATTTGTCTCTCCGTGCCACCAAGGAGACCGCCCGTGCTATTGGGCGGACTATGGCAGCTCTGGTGGTGGCGGAGAGGCATCTCTGGTTGACCCTGTCAGATATTAAGGATCGTGACAGGGTCTTCCTTCTGGACGCCCCGCTGTCTCCTTCTGGCCTCTTCGGCGAGGCCGTTGGTGCTGTCGTCGACAGGCACCAGGAGGCCAAGAAGCAAGCGGCGGCGTTCCAGCGGTTTCTCCCTCGCTGCTCTCTAGCTCAAGCTCCTGCCGCGTGCTGGCTCCTCATACAGGGAGGCCCAGAAAGAGAGTGTTGCCGCCCGGGCTCCCCCGCAGCAGGGCCGGGGCGGTAAGCGAGGCTCTCAGTCGGGGGCCTCAAAGCCTAAGCCGGATCTACGGACCGTCCTTTGGGTGAAGAGGTCTTCGGCCAAGAAGCCCTGATGCTTATGGCCCAGGGCTTATGAGGGCAGCCCCCTCTGGGGAAGAGCGGCATTCACTGCAGTATGCGGTGCCCGTCTCTCCTCAGTGCCCTCAGGAGATCGGTCTGCTAACCCTGCCACGTACGGTGTTCCAGGGCGCAGCTATCTCCAGCGAGCGTACATCCCAGTTTCTTCCGCCCGGAAACGTAGCGGAGCTGGGATGCTCGCCACCCCTTCGGGGGTCTCTGGAGCAGCTAGTTCGGCTGTCCCCTGCCGGGGTGCCGTTCCAGGGAACCGAACTAGCAGCTTTGATTACACCAGAGGCCAGTCTCGAGAGACTGGTTCCCTTAGTAGACTGTTTGGCAGCGTGGAAACTACTGCCAAATGTGTCTCAGTGGGTCCTGCACACTGTAGAGAGAGGCTACAAAATCCAGTTTGGTTATCCTCCGACTCGATTCAACGGTATGAATGCCACTCTGGTGGGCCCCGAGCAGGCTCTGGTAATGGAACGAGAAGTAGAAACTCTCTTGAGAAAGGAGGCCATCGAGGTGGTCCCTCCTCGTGAAAGAGAGTCCGGGTTCTACAGCCGGTACTTCGTAGTTTCCAAAAAGGATGGAGGGTTGCGTCCCATTTTAGATCTGCATCAGTTGAACCGCTCAGTCAGCAGACTGAAGTTCAAGATGCTCACTCTCAAAGGTCATGTCTCAGATCAAGTCCAAGGACTGGTTTGTCACGATCGATCTAAAGGACGCATACTTCCATATCTCCATCCTTCCCTCTCACAGAGAGTTCCTGAGGTTTGCTTTTGGGGGCAAAGCTTACCAATATCGGGTTCTTCCCTTCGACCTAGCACTCTCACCCCCGCACTTTTACAAAGTGTGTGGATGCTGCGTTAGCTCCGTTGCGGCTACAAGGCATCCGCATACTCAATTACATCGACGATTGGTTGATTCTCGCTCAATCAGAGCGGATAGCGGCTCAACATCGAGATGTTGTTCTCGCTCACATGGAAGTGTTGGGGTTAAGACAGAATGCCAAGAAGAGTGTGCTTTCTCCATTACAGAGAAGCACTTACCTTGGTGTGGTGTGGGATTCGACCACGATGCAGGCACGTTTGTCCCCTGCTCGGATCAAGTCGATCCTCGCGGCAGTCAGGAGAGTGAGAGAAGGCCAGTCACTCACTGTCAAGCAGTTTCAGAGGCTGCTGGGTCTGATGGCAGCTGCGTCCAACATGATACCTATTGGCCTGCTGTACATGAGACCTCTACAGTGGTGGCTCAAGACCAAGGGGTTTTCCCCGAGGGGAAACCCGCTTCGCATGATCAAGGTCATGCAGCGGTGCCTACGTGCCTTAGACATGTGGAGACAACCTTGGTTCTTGTCTCAGGGCCTGGTTTTGGGAGCTCCGTATCGCCGCGTAACGCTAGCGACGGATGCATCCCTCACCGGTTGGGGCGCGGTCATGAGTGGCCACCCTGCCCGCGGTCTGTGGAGTGGTCGCCATCTCACCTGGCACATCAATTGGCTGGAGATGTTGGCGGTGTTTCAGGCTCTGAAACACTTTCTCCCAGACCTAAGAGATCACCATGTGTTGGTGCGCACCGACAACACAGCGGTGGTCTCTTACATCAACCACCAACGAGGTCTGCGGTCGCGCCCCCTGTACAGGCTGGCGAACCAGATTCTTGTGTGGTCCCAGGGCAAACTCCTCTCGCTGAGAGCAGCTTACATCCCTGGGCATCTCAATGTGGGAGCAGACATCCTGTCGAGGCAAGGGCCCAGGCCCAGGGAATGGATGCTTCAAGCCTAGGTGGTGAAGCAGATTTGGAGAGTGTTTGGCCAGGCTCAGGTGGACCTCTTTGCGACTCGGGAGACCTCGCAATGTCCCCTCTGGTACTCTCTAGTTCATCCAGCTCCGTTGGGGCTGGATGCCATGGTACAGACTTGGCCGAGGCTTCATCTGTACGCCTTTCCCCCCGATTGCTCTGCTCCCCGGAGTTCTGGAGAGAGGGTTCGGCTGCTGCTAGTAGCCCCGTTCTGGCCGGGCCGAGTATGGTTCTCGGATCTGATTTCTCTCCTCTACGGCTCTCCATGGGAGATTCCCGTCAGGAGGGATCTCCTCTCGCAGGCAGGGGGCACCCTGGTGCACCCCCGGCCGGAGTTGTGGAAGCTGTGGGTGTGGCCCCTGAGGGGGCACAGCTCATAGCTTCCAGTCTCTCAGCTGAGGTTGTTGAGACCATCCTCCAATCCAGAGCTCCCTCTACGAGGAAACTGTACGCCCTGAAGTGGAGACTCTTCACTTCATGGTGCGGAGACCGCCAGCTCGACCCAGTTAACTGCCCGGTTGGTACAGTGCTGGAGTTCGTGCAGGCTCGTCTCTCCGCAGGGTTAACCCACTCCACCTTGAAGGTTTATGTGGCGGCAATTTCGGCCTACCACGCCTCTCTTGGTGGACAGTCAGTAGGCAGACACCTCCTGGTTACGCGTTTCCTCCGCGGTGCGCTGAGGCTAAGGCCCCCAGTACGGTCCCGTATTCCACCTTGGGACCTGGCTGTGGTGTTGGAAGCTCTCTGTAGGCCTCCCTTCGAGCCTATTGAGGAGATCTCTGATCGCCATCTCACTCTGAAGACTGTATTTCTTCTGGCGATTACTTCTCTAAAGAGAGTTGGGGATCTATCTGCAGGCCCTTTCAGTGGCCCCTACTCACTTGGACATTGCGCCTGGCATGGCCAAAGCCTTTATGTACCCTCGTGCAGGGTACGTCCCTAAGGTTCCTTCCTTCACGCCACAGCCTGTCGTACTGCAGGCCTTTAGTCCTCCTCCCTTCAGGGAGCCAGACCAGCAGAAGCTTAATTGTATGTGTCCAGTGCGAGCACTGGATACATACGTCCACAGAGCTGTCCTGTGGAAAAAGGGGGACCAATTGCTAGTCTGCTACGGTCCCCCTAAGAGGGGTCTTCCTGCTTCCAAACAGACCCTCAGTCGGTGGATTGTGGATGCCATCAACATTGCCTATGAGTCCTCTGATCTTCCCTCGCCGATGGGAGTCAATGCTCACTCCACCAGGAGTGTGGCGATCTCCAAGGCCTTCCTTGCAGATGTCCCTATACAGGACATCTGCAACACTGCGGGATGGTCTACGCCCCTGACCTTTATCAGGTTCTAAGGCCTGGACATGCGGGCCACCCCAGGCTCTTCCGTCCTCTCGCCCTTGATGTGCTCCGCAGGGATACACACTGGGCAGGGACTTGGAAGTCTGGCGGCGTGGGTATCTCGTTCCCATAGCGTTTTCGGACGCAGCTCGAGTTCCTGACACGGAACGTCTCTAGGTTACATATTTAACCCTAGTTCCTCAAGGGAACGAGACGCTGTGTCTCGAGGCCACACCTCCGGCATACCTGCCCGCGCTTGCTTCATTCCTAGAAGCTGACGCCGGTTTCACCGCATGTGTTTTTATACCTGCTGGTCATTACGTCACCTCGCCCGTGACGTCTCGTCCATCCATTGGACAGATTACACTTGTATTCAGAGCCGGTCACGCTGAAGGCGTTCCCATAGCGTTTTCAGGTGCAGCGTCTCGTTCCCTCGAGGAACTAGGGTTAGATATAGAGATGCACTGATTGCAATTTTCTTGGCCGATTCCGATTTTTTGGAAGTGTGATCTGCCGATACCGATTTTTACCAATTCCGATTTTATTTCTAAGAACTATCATTGACAGCATATACAAACAAAAATCTATACAAATTTCAATGCAAAAATTATTTAAATAATAAAGAAATTATTAAACATTACAATTCCCCCAATCTGGACTAAGTTACAGATTTTTCTCACTTAAACAACTCTCAAAATAAAGTGCTCTGTGACTGGAAAGAGGAAGAAATAGTTAACTTAAAATGAGTTGCTGTATGAAACAAAACAGATGTCATTTCACACCGTTAATAAATGGTCATTTTCCCCCTAACCTTATTAAATGTGTTATCTTTCACATCAAATTCTTACTTTGTTTCAATTAATTCAGTTAGCATAATAAGAAACTGTAGAGTTGTTACCATTCAAATGATATTAGTATTAACAAACTCTATCTTTCCACTCCTGAGGAAACAGAAGCTGCATCTGAAGTGGCATTAGATGCATTTATTCAGACTGTTTGATATAGCTGAGGTGCCATAAATGCATTTACACTGCAAAATTTCAAATGCATAAAGAATGTTTTTTTAAACATACAAATAAATGTTGAAAAAATGCAATGATACTTTTAAATATGACTAAACCACCAGTAGGTGGCGGAAAGTGTCTGTTTTAATGAGTGAGTCATTTATTGATTCATTCAATCAATTCATTCAAACGGCTGAATCATTCAGAAACGAGGCAAGTGACTGTCCTTATGAATGGGCCACTGAATCATTGACTCACTCGATTCGTTCAAGACCGTGGATTCATTCAGTAACGAAACACCGCTGTGTGTTGCTCTGAGACACACAACAGTTCTGCTGTGGCTTTGATCAGAACTATTATCATCAGCGAAATTGAGCAAAAACAGTCAATATTTTGTCTAAAATCTAAGTCACTTAATTTTAATTTCTTGTTTATTGAAATACTAATGTATAAAATCAGTGTCACATTGCAGTCGTGTTGATATTGATATTTGGGGAAACATCATGGCCGTATAATGTTGCTTATCTAAATCATATTTTGTAAAAAAAAAAAATCTACCTCAGTATGCATCTATACATTTTTGTGAGTTACTTTGTGTGTGCTGTCTCTCTCACACACTCACTCAGGCTGTGCAAGCCTCATCTGGCATGACATAAATACATTATCAGTCGCCGTTTACACTGAATGCAATTAAAATTAGAATCCTGCTGAAACGACGTGTTTACACGCGACTGTGAGTGTGCGCGTGACGTCATTGCCTGCGCCGCTGGCAATAAAAGGATTGGCTCGGAATCGGCAAGACGTGAGACTGACCGGCCGGTCACCGATCTGGGCCGGTCATGTGAAAAATCGGCCGATTCCGATCACTGGCTGGTCAATCGGTGCATCTCTAGTTACATACGTAACCTAGAGATGTTTCTTGGGCTTTTTGTTTTAGGACAGGACAGTAGAGACTGGCAGGAAAGCATGGGGGTGAAGAGAGGGGAACGAGATCGGCAAAGGATTGCGAGTCAGGATTCGAACATGGGTCACCGGAGGCGCAGTTGCACCATATGTCACTGCGCTAACCACTAGGCCAGGGGTCTCCAAACTCAGTACTGGAGGGCCACTGTCCTGCAGAGTTTAGTTCCAAGCAGCTCCAAAACATCTGGCTGAAAATTTCATCTATGCCTAGTTACACCTTGATTAGCTGTTCAGGTGTGTTTAATTGGTTTTGGAGCTAAAATCTGAAGGACAGTGGCCCTCCAGGAACGAGTTTGGTGACCCCTGCCCTAGGCTATCAATGCAGACAATATTCAAGATTTTAATTTGTCACATACACGATTATATAGAGAGTATATAACCAGCAGTGAAATGGGAGTCAGATCCGCTCCATGGACAGTGCAAATATTATAGAATACAACACAGAGGAAATAAAATAAACAAATAAATAAAAATGTGGACCCTCTTGATAAGTTGAAATCAGACTATAGCACAGTTGAAATGAAGTCACATGTAGCCAGTGAAATGTCCGTGTCATCAAAGTCCCTTCTAAGCAAGTTCACGCAAATCAGTCCTGTTTGTTTATTGTATTGTACAAACAGTCCTGTTTGTTTGTTTAATTTCCTTCTTAATGCCATTCCAGCATCTAAGGCTATATTCATGGTGAGAACCAGTCAATCCATACACAAGTCGATACATACACAAGTCTTTGTCTTCACACATGTCCGTTGACAATTTAGAGACCTTAGTTAGCCTAACGTGCATGTCTTTGAGCTGTGGGACAATCAGTTCTTGAAAAACCTCACAGATAAGCAGCTCAGCTCCTCTATCCATGAACAGGGAAACACCACTCCCCAAGGTTATCACCAAGCCTCTGACTAAACATTGTCATTAAATCACCAATTAATCTGACAATGACTGTAACATAATGATTTCTAAACACAAATCACAAAAAAACGCCTCCACAGCATCTGAAGCCTCCAACAGCAGCCAAAGCAACTTAATCCATCAGCAAATGGCTCATAATTTAGAAGGCGGACCTATCGGCCACTCTGCATGCTGCACTTCCTCCCATCAGTGTTAACAAATATGCAACTTATTGCTAGATAATGACTTCAGACCCTTTAGTGACTTTTCCAAGTGCCTAGTGACAAGCAATGTCTTATGTATATAGAGATTTTGTCGGACATCATCTGGATAATAAATCAGAATTTAACAGAGCATTTCAGTTACTATTTCAAACTGTCTGACGGCAACAGAATATATGAACGGTTTATGCAATGTGGCTGTATTAAATCCATTATGTGAGCACAGAGCATGGCAGAGAAGTAACAAAATGCTGACACTAGGTAGAATGCAATGCAGGTAATGAATATGCTAAATGGCATTTAACATCATCGAAAGATATTTAGCGACTCAAACAGCTTTAGCTACACATTGAAAATAGCTACTTCACATGATTCCATACTACTTAAAAATCAAACTGTGCTAAGCAATAATACATTTCCCAAAACACAAGAGACTCAAGCATATTGACAATAACCAAACGACTGCAACAATGTTTGCAACAACAAACAGAAGCTTGTTCAACAGCATTTTTGCTAAACACAGCTAGCCTTGACGAGAATGTTCCCAATAAAATCATGGTAAACAGTAGGTTCCAAATAGTGACTAAATAGCTTTTAACCCAGCAGGCACAACACAGGCACACAACGTCATAAGACATTGGTATTTGGTTAAATTTCGGTTGTGACGTCAGGTGACCAAAATTCAATGTAAATTCAACGTCTAATGTCAATGTTAAATTGATGTCCAATACCAACGTCAGCTGACGTTGATATTTTGTTGTTTTTAGGTTGTGTAACCAAAATCCAAAGTTAAGTCAACGTCAAATTGACGTCAAATATTGACGTCAACCCGATTTTCATTTTCAACCAAAATGCAACGTCTGTCCGACGTCATGTCCAACGTCAACCTGACGTTATATAGACGTCTGGTGCCTGCTGGGAAGCAACAGCAGTTTCCAAACTATGGCCAACGAGATCAGAAGACTATAGCGACAGCGTGTACTGAGCAATTAGCTTGGCAACAAGCGTGTTGCCAATACATGATAACTTTAAGCATCAGGTAAGAAACTTGGCTTAGCTACATGAAGACACGTTCGGATGAATGGAGAGTGAAGTATATCCATATCTGTTGAGTATGCTTGATGATCTTGATGTCGGATACAACCCATGCAGGGAGGGTGATCTCGACTGAATTGTTCTTAAGTCACTTCCAAATCAAGCTGCTTATACTGGTTGATGTGGCAAATCGTGTGTTCAAAACACGACCGGAATCTGAAGCGAAAACTGTATGGTCAACATCCTTTAAATCTGTTTGAAAGCTGTCCTGAGTGAGTGTTTGTGATGAACTAGAAGACTGTTAAGCGAGTACCTGTCCAAAGAATTAGCATTTTGAAGCTGTCTTGAGCCGAACTAGAAGCGAGTGTCTGTGCGACAGAACTGAGCTGACTCTGCGTTTGTCTGTGCGACAAACTAAAACTGTTTTAGCGCATGTCTGTGCGACAGAGCTCAAGGCTGACTAAGTGCATGTCTGTGCGACAGACTATGGCAAGTGTGAACACGGATGATCTTAAATATCTTATTAATTGTAGTGGGAGGAGTTGCAATCAGCTGAGCGTCAGCTGATCCTGCAGTCACGCCGTGGTCTGCCTGCACTATGCTTGAGCTCCATTCATCGCTCAAAATAGATGTCTAGTCCCTGGAACACGGAGGTTCTAGGTGACCCCAGGAGGTAGTTGACACCATCACTTCGGTGAGAGCACCGTCTACGAGACACGCTTATGCCTTGAAGTGGAACCCTGTTTGTCGAGTGGTGTCTTTCTCATTGAGAAGACCCCCGAAGATGCCCGATCAGAGCTGTGCTGTCCTTTATTCAGCAAGGGTTGGAGCGAAGGCTGTCTCCCTCCACCCTTAGTCTACGTTGCTGCGATTGCTGCAAATCACGACCCCGTGAAAGGGAAGTAGTTAGGGAAGCATGACCTGGTCATCAGGTTCCTTAGGGGGGCGAGAAAGTTAAATCCTCCCCGGCCCCCCTCTATACCTTCTTGGGACCTGTCTCTAGTGCTCAAAGCACAACAGCAGGGCACATTTGAGCCTTTGCAGTCAGTTGAGCTGAAGTTTCTATCAATGAAAACACTGCTCCTGCTTGCACTGGCCTCCATCAAGAGGGTAGGGTACATGCAAACATTTCGGTCAACGATTTGTGCCTAGAGTTTGGGCCGGCTGACTCCCAGGTAATCCTGAGGCCCCGGCCCAGCTATGTGCCCAAGGTTCCCACTACTCAGTTCAGGATCAGGTGGTGAGCCTGCAAGTGCTGCCCCCGGAGGAGGCAGACCCAGCCCTAGCTTTTCTCTGTCCTGTCCGAGCCTTGAGATGGTATGCAGACTGGACACATAGCTTCAGGACCTCAGATCAGCTCTTTGTCTGTTACAGAGGCTGGCAGAAGGGGAAGGTCGTCTCCAAGCAGAGAATGGCCCACTGGATAGTGGATGCCATCACCCTGGCTTATCGGGCACAAGGTGTGCCCTGTCCATTCAGGTTGTGAGCTTACTCTGCTAGAAGTGTTGCATCCTCCTGAGTGCTGGCTTGTGGTGCCTCGCTGACAGATATTTGTAGAGCTGCGGGCTGGGCGACCCCCAACACGTTCGCTAGATTCTATAGCCTTTGTGTGGAGCCGGTATCCTCCTGTGTTCTCACCTCAAACGGGTAGAAGCACTGATACCGCTTTTCCACTGGGGCTGGTGCCGGAGCCGGAGCCCAATTGGGAACCGAGCTGCGCTTTTCCACTCAAAAAATCCCGGGCCGGTGCCCAGATCGTGGTTCCAGACTGGCCCCGAAACCTTGCTGGTCTGGAACGAAGGAACCTATGACGTCAGTAGGCGGAGCTTCCACTACAGACCGCAGTTTGAAAGGCGCCATTTTTAAAAGCCATAACAAGTACAGTAACAACAAAAATTAATGAATAAATAAATATGTCAGTTCAGCAGTGGTCTGCGGAAGAGACCAACGCTCTCCTTGCCATCTGGTTGACGAGGGAAATCCAAGACAAACTAGAAGGTAGCGTGAGAAAAAAACGCGTATATGAGGAGATAGCAGGGGTGGTCAACAAATTAAAAAAACTTAAAGAATACAGGGATCAAAAAAGAGAGATGGGCAAAAGCGGCAGCGGACGGAGAAAAATGGTTCATTTTGACGTCATTGACTCCATTCTGGGACATCGGCCAGCAAGTCAATCAACCGGCGCATTAAATTCGGCGACTTACCTGCTGGAGTCAATGTGTGCATTGCCATCATCTGCTGTAGCTGATACAGGTATGTGTTTGTCCATAAATTTATGATTTTCTAATGTGTACAAAGCAATGATTAACAAGTTATGTACAAGATGCATTAAATCAACGACCTTGGGCAGTATTATTTGGTCAAGTGTAACGGCAAGTTAAATTATTTAATGCTAGTTCCAGCAGTGTGCAGTACACTTACACATAATAATAATACACAGTACACATACAACAATAAACTATACGTGTGTGTACTACGTATTATGCATATGCTACAGCACAGTCTGCTTTATGCATAATGCACAGTACACAAGCATTGTTTATTGTTGTATGTGTATTATTGTTAAGCATAAAGCATACTATACTGTACTATAATCAGTACATTGTACTTATTTTTTGATGTAATTACATTAAGGCCACCTAATGTAAAGTAGGACCCTGTTCTCTTGTGCAGAAAAAAGGAAATGTGACAGTAACCAGGACCTGCTGGAATATTTTCAAGCTGCAGATGAACGTTTCATGCTGCAAACAAGAGAGATGCATCAAGACACCATGAAGCAGATGAATGATACTTCAGCATCTCTTCTGGGACTTCTAGGGCGCATGGTCACTGTCATGGAGACCGAGCAGAGGAAGGAGATCTAAACAGCTTGTTTGTTTTTGTTCAATACTTGCACGTTTTTGTTCAATACTTGCACGTTAGTTTTGCACTTAACTGTTTGTTTATTGTACAGCTGTTTAATGTTTATGTGTGCTTGTTTAAAGAATGATACAACATTTACTTATCAATTTTTTTATTCTACACATTACGATTATTATAATCATTTTAATAAATCTGATTTAACATTTCTGTATTGTCGTTTCTTCACATTACATTAAAAACTGATTACAATAGTAGGATTAGAATAATTACAATTTCAGTAATATGAATAAAAATAGAATAGTAAGAAATGTAATGGTCATCAATGGCTATCAAATTCAAAATAACTATTATACAAACTATTATACATAAAAATGAGCATATTCAGTAATTCATTCATCCTGCCTGTTGAAATACTCCAATAAAGCAGCTCGCACATCATTTCCTTCGGGTTGCCCATATTCAGGTACTGGCTGCACAGGGGGCTGTATGTTTGACCGCAGCGTGGACATATGATCCTCAGTGAAACCATCACCATGTTCCTCACAGATATTGTGGAGCACACAGCAGGTCAGCACCATCTTCTTTACAAGGTCCAGGTTGCAGTCGTTTCGCTTTAGGAGACAGTGCCATCGTCCTTTCAGCCTCCCAAAGCTCATCTCCACTACATACCTTGCACTGCTTAACCTGTAGTTGTACGTCTGTTGTTGCGGGGTCAATCTGCCAGTGTCTGAGAAGGGTTTCAAATCAAATCAAATCAAATCACTTTTATTGTCACATCACCACAGCACGAGTGCCTTGGTGAGTGAAATTCTTGAGCGTTCTCCAGACAGTGCAAAAAAAACAAAAAACAATTTACATATAGACAGTACATATTTACAGACTGTACAGAAGACAATGTGCATAATACACATACACATACTCAATATACACAGTGTACTATACAGACATAATTAGTTACCAATACACTGTATGTACACATTTTACATTATGTACACATCTATACATAGTAATATGTTAAGGTGCAACAGATTATACATATACAACAGATTAGTTGTGCAATAGATAGTTGTGCAAAGGTGTAACAGATTATACATATGCAATGTCGTGGATGTGCATTGTATGGTATCCAGTGATAGCAGATAGGTTGTATTATTGCAGTGTGCGTGTAGTCCAGTGAACGGCGGTAAAGTGCAGTGCATGGCATGATGTGTGAGTGGGAGTGTGATGTAGGGTGAATTAGTTCTGACTGTTCATTAGCCTGATAGCCTGAGGGAAAAAGCTGTCCCTCAGTCGGCTAGTGCGGGATCGGATGCTGCGGAGACGTCTCCCTGAGGGCAGCAGAGAGAGCAGTCTGTGGGATGGATGGCTGGAGTCCTTGATGATCCTCCTGGCTTTCCTTATACACCGCCTGGTGTAGATGTCCTGGAGGGAGGGAAGCTCACCTCCAACAATGTGGCGGGCAGATCGCACGACCCTTTGCAGAGCTTTGCGGTTGCCAGCGGTGCTGTTTCCAAACCAGGCGGTGATGCAGCCGGTCAGGATGCTCTCCACAGTGCAGGTGTAGAAGGATCTGAGGATGCTGGGGTTCATTCCAAACTTCCTCAGCCGTCTCAGGAAGAAGAGGCGCTGATGTGCCTTCTTCAGCACTGCATCTGTGTGAGTGGACCATGTGAGATCCTCGGTGATGTGAACGCCGAGGAACTTAAAGCTGTTTACCCGCTCCACAGGTGTCTTGTCGATGGAGATGGGTGTGTGTTCTCTGCTCTGTCTCCTGAAATCCACCACCAGCTCCTTGGTCTTGTCGATGTTGAGTGAGAGGTGGTTCTCCTGGCACCATTTAGTCAGGGTACTCACCTCCTCTCTGTAGGCCGTCTCATCGTTGTCGGTGATCAGGCCTATCACCGTTGTGTCATCGGCAAATTTGACGATGACGTTGGAGCTGTGTGTAGCTGTACAGTCGTGTGTGTACAGGGAGTACAGGAGCGGGCTGAGGACGCAGCCCTGCGGGGCACCAGTGTTGAGGATCAGGGGAGATGAGGTGTTGTTGCCCATTCTGACCACCTGACTTCTACCTGTCAGGAAGTCCAGGATCCAGCTGCACAGAGATCTGTTCAGTCCCAGAGTCTGGAGCTTCTCAACCAGTGTGGCAGGCACTATGGTGTTAAATGCTGAACTATAATCCACGAACAGCATCCTTACATAGGTGTTCTTATTTTCCAGGTGGGAGAGAGCAGTGTGCAGGGTGAAGGCAATAGCGTCGTCTGTGGAACGGTTTCTGCGGTATGCAAATTGTAGTGGGTCCAGTGAGGCAGGCAGCACAGAGCATATGTGGTCTCTGATGAGCTTCTCAAAACACTTGCTGAAGATGGGTGTCAGAGCAACGGGCCTCCAGTCATTCAAGCATGTGATTTTATTTTTCTTAGGTATGGGCACAATGGTGGATTTCTTGAAGCATGAGGGAACCACAGACAGAGAGAGGGACAGATTGAAGATGTCTGTAAAAACCCCAGCTAGTTGGTAAGCGCATGCTTTGAGCACACGGCCTGGGATTCCATCCGGGCCCACAGCTTTGTGGATGTTCACCCGTTTGAAGGATCGAGTTACATCCGCGACAGAAAGGGAGAGTGGACTCACCTCTTCTGCAGCAGCCGTGGGAGCGCTCTCTGTGTGGGCGGTGTTATGAGCCTCGAAACGAGCATAAAAAGTATTCAGCTCATCCGGTAGAGAGGCCGCAATGTTCACAGTAGCTGGTTTATTCCCTTTAAAACCTGTGATGTTGTTGATGCCCTGCCACATGCTTCTTGGGTTGTTGTTGTTGTTGAAATGTTCTTCAACTTTGTTTTTATATTGTCGTTTGGCTGCTTTGATGGATCTCCTGAGATCGTAACTGGCTTGTTTCCGATCGTCAGTGTTTCCGGATTTAAAGGCAGATGTCCGCGCTGACAAGGCTGATCGAACATCGCTGTTAATCCACGGTTTTTGGTTGGGATAGATGCTTATGATTTTGGTCGGAATTACATCCTCTATACACTTCCGTATGAAACACGTTATAGAATCTGAGTACTCCTCTATGTCGTCATCAGACGCTGCCCGGAACATGTCCCAGTCCACGTGATCAAAACAGTCCTGTAGTATAGCGTCCGATTGGTCCGACCAGCATTGAATTGTCCTGAGGGCGGGTGCTTCACGTTTCAGTTTCTGCCTATAAGCAGGCAGAAGCAGAACGGAGGAGTGATCCGATTTGCCGAAAGGTGGGCGGGGGAGGGATTTGTAAGCGTCCCGGAAGGGGGAGTAGCAATGGTCCAGTACACGATCACCACGCGTGTTGATGGTGATGTGTTGAAAGTATTTTGGAGCTATTGTTCTGAAGTTGGCTTTATTAAAGTCCCCCGTGATAACAAACGCTGCATCTGGGTGCGCGGTTTCCTGATCACTTATATTCCCGTACAGTTCCCTGAGTGCCTGGTCTGTGTTGGCTTGAGGGGGAATGTAAACAGCCGTGATTATGATCGCTGTAAGTTCCCTCGGTAGCCAGAATGGTCGACACAGAAGCGTATGAAATTCCAGATCAGGGGAGCAGAAGGATTTAATAGAGTGTAGATTCCTTTCATCACACCACGAGTTGTTGATAAAGAAACAAACGCCCCCACCTCTGCTTTTCCCTGTGAGCTCTTTCGTTCTGTCCGAGCGGTGCACAGAGAAGCCCGTAAGCTCGATGGCTGAGTCTGGAACCATTGCAGACATCCAGGTTTCTGTGAGGCAAATAACGCAGCATTCCCTTGTTTCTCGTTGGTATGAGATGCGCACACGCAGTTCACAGAGTTTGTTATCCAGTGACTGAACGTTAGCCAGCAAAATGGTTGGGAGAGGAGGTCGAAAGGCACGGCGTCTCAGTCTGACGAGAACGCCAGCTCTCTTCCCTCTTTTCCGGCTACGTTTATTTCGTCGTGGTCGTGCGTTCCAGACAAAGGGCTCTGATGCGGTGTCTGTAAACAATCCACCGGCGTTCAGGAACTCAAAGTCCGGTTTGCGTTGCGCGACGAAAGAACCGATGTTTAAAAGCGTGTCTCTATCGTAGACAGTTATACTAACAACATCTAACACGTAAAACAACAGAAAAACAAACAAAACATACGAAAACCTGCAGAGTTTTCTCAGAGCTCGCAACACGGCTGCCATGCTCGGCGCCATCTTGTTATCATTAGCCAGTTCTGCAAGGGGTAAGCAGGGTCTCCAATTAGGAAGTGTCCAACATCACAGCCAGCAATGTTCACCTTGTTTTGACCCAAAAGATGTCCATCACTTAACCTTTCCCACAAATGTGACTGCTTGAGCACCCTTGCATCATGCACACTTCCAGGAAAGCCAATGGACAGATCCCAAAAAAGCCCCTTCCCATCCACTACCGCCTGCAAGATGATTGAATGCCACCCTTTTCTGTTGAAGAAGTCCCGAGGATACTCCGTGGGTGCAATTATTGGGATGTGGCTTCCATCTATAGCACCAACACATTGTGGTACTCTCCATCGTTGTTCAAAAAAACTAGCCATTTCAACCAGTTTCCGGGCATCTGGGAATTTGATGTGTACAGGGAGGAGCACCTTATTCACAGCGTTGCAAAAATCCTTAAACAGTGGTTAGGCCTACCCCAAAAAGGTGACTTACACTTCTGTATTCACCTCCAGTGGCCAGCTTCCACAGGGCAATGGCTACCCTTTTTCTCAAAGGCACAAACAAACGGTAATTGGTGTCTCTTCTTTCCAGAACATGGCGGAGACGATGGCAGATGTACTCAAAAGACTCAATGGAGACACGAAAATTCTGAATAAACCGTGTCAGACTGAATGTAGGAACAATGGTATCCCACCAGTGGCGCGCTCGAGGATATGTCCACACAACAGCCAAGCATCTTGCCCTAATCCGCAGAGCTAGCTGTTAAAAAACAGAACCGTTACAAAAAAAAAAAAAAAAAATTAGTTTCAGTGCAATTATTATAAATAAGTGTCATCTTTATTTCTATAGCAATTCATACAATACAGACTTTTAAAAGTTTCACAATAGTAAACATTCAAATTCTGCTGCAAAGCAGCTCTAACAAGCTATATAGCTCAAGTCAGTTCAGTGTTGACTCAGTTCAATTCAATATCTTTGTAAAGTGCATCATTTATGCAACAAAGGCAATTCAGATGTAAAGCTCTACATAATATCATCATCCAGCTTAGTTCAGATTAAGTTTTGTTCTCACATTACAGCATAAAGCAATAGATAACTTAGCTGTACTGCACTACCTGGGCAATCTGATGATGGTATATGTAGGACTGGGCATTGACAATTTTCACAATTTGATTTGATTTGGATATACTAGCAATACGATTCAATTACGATTTTGATTCTACTTGACATTGATTAACTGGGATATAATATTAGTTAGACATATATCAATTAATGCTGTAAACTATACAGGTAACTACATTCAACTAAACATACATGTGTTTAACTAAACATACAAAACTAAATATTAAATGTGTAAATTAACTGAAATTGGCTACTTACATTTTAAATGCTTTATTGAGGTCTTTCAACAGCAGAAAAACTGAATGAGTGATACATGAAACATGATTTGGATTTCGGTAAGTTGTTATAGTATCTTTCAACCCACCTTCTTGTGTTAATTTATGTTAATTTTTTCTGTAAGTTAACTAGCAGTCAATAGGAAGGACATCAGTTCATCGATCTATCGCGCTCCAATAAAGAGCGCCAAAGCGGTATTTATTGTTTTAATTTTGTAATATATAATGTAATTTGAAAGCTGAGACTTTGTTTCAAATAAAAACTGACGGAGCACAAAACGTATTGTGATTTATTGGATTGAACAGCAAGCTACAAACAAAATTAAAACAGATGGATCGTTGGGATTTAAGAACATAATGTTACTTACCCTTCTTCGTGCTCGTTGCCGTGCCTTGTGAGAAGCTGCACTGACTCCTTGCAGACCTATTCGAGCCAAGCGGTCGAAAGTCAGGTAAATTTGAAAAATTAGAAAAAGAGATCGGACATATTCTCCGTATGGCGCCATCTCGGTTATGCAGCTTCCGCAAGAGATAACAAGCGATTCCGGTCACATGATGGTGATGTAGCCGGTTCCGCTGCCTGTCAGTGGAAACGCGAGCCGGTTCTGAACTAGTGCCACTTTTGGCCGAGCACCGGCACCAGCCCTGGCATCAGCCCCAGTGGAAAAGCGGTATGAGAGGCTCCGGCTCCGGGTCGGCTTGCTATAACTGCTCCAGAGAGTCCATACTGTAGACCCTGTCGAGCTTCTCTATCCCCTCGGCGGCCAGATGTGGCGGAACGTCCGGCGGCAGGCCCTCGATGAATCCGTGAAAACCGGTAGAGGGCTGGGCTCCATATGTAGAGACCCAAGTGGATCCCATATGTGTAAATTCCACAGAATAGCCTCAGAGCCCACGTTTCCCCAGCAGACTTCTGCCATTTTCCAAGAGAGTTACAATCACCTCTAATCTTCCATATGCACCTAAACGGTTATCCATATGGGTAAGTGCTTCCAAAGCCTCCTCTCTAAGTGAGATCCCAATTCGTCGGTCCGATGTGATGTCTCCATTCCCTCCTTCAGGGAATGAGGGTTACATACAGTGCCTTGCGAAAGTATTCATGCACCTTAAAGAGATAGTTCACCCAAAAATGAAAATTCATTCATCATTTACTCACCCTCAAGTAGTTCCAACCCTGTATGAATGTCTTTGTTCTGCTGAACACAAAGGAAGATATTTTGAAGAAAGTTTGTAAACAGGCTGTTTTGGGGCACCATTGACTTCCATAGTAGGAAAAAAAATACTATGGAAGTCAATGGTGCCCCAGAATTGCTGTTTCCCACATTCTTCAGAATATATTCCTTTGTGTTCAGCAGAACAAAGACATTCATACAGGTTTGGATCTACTTGAGGGCGAGTAAATGAGAACAATTTTCATTTTTGGGTGAACTATCCCTTTAATTTTTTTCACATTTTGTTATGTTGCTGCCTTATGTTAAACTGCTTTAAATTACTTTTTTTCCACATCAATCTACACTCCATACACCATAATGGTAAAGCAAAAAACAGGTTTTTAACCTCTTTGCAAATTTATTAAAAATAAAAAACAAATGATTCCATTGCATAAGTATTCATACCCGTATCTGGGACAATTGAAATTAAGCTCAGGAGCATTCATATTACTTGTAGATGTTACTAGACTTTGAGTGAAGTTAACCTGTGACAAATTCAATTGAATGGGTATGATTTGGAAAGGCACACTGATAATGCATATCAGAGCAAAATCAAGCCCTGAGGTCAAAATAACTGCCTGTAGAGCTCAGAAACAGGTTTGTGTCACATTTTTATTGTAAATGTGTCATATTTAAGGTAACAATGCTATACATAATATCATATTATTGATATTAATAATATGACATTCATATATATCTGTATTCAATATTGATTAAATGGGAGGGGAAATCCTGCCCATACCCAGCTAGGAAAAAATGATAAAAGCACTTACTGAAGTGGTATTCTGAAACTGTGATTAAATTAAATAAAACAGCAAAATGATAACAACAACAACAATCTTCATCAAACAAAAAAGAGATAAAGTTTGATTAATATGTACATACAGTACCTGTCAAAAGTTTGGACCCATTACTATTTTTAATGTTTTTGAACGAAATTTCTTATGCTTATCAAGTCTGCGTTTATTTGATAAAAAAAAAAAAAGAGATAATAATCAGCAAGGATGTGCTAAATAGATAAAAAGTGATAGTAAAGACATATTGTTATAAAAGATTTATATATATAATTTATATGAGATTTGTATAATAATTAAAATAAGATATTTATATAATAATAAGATGATCATGTGACACTGAAGTAATGATGAAAATTCAGTTTTGCATCACAGAAATATATATTAAAGTATAGTAAAATAGTTAACCATTATTTTAAATTGTAATATTCACAATTGTATTGTTTTTTGATCAAATAGGCTAAATCCAGGCTTGTTAAGAAAGAGACTTCTTTCAAAAACGTTTTAAATAGTAATGTTTCCAAATTGTTGTCCTGTATAAGTAAAAATATACTAAAATTAAAATTTAATTTTGTATAAATAAAAATGTATACACTCCAGGTCAAATAAAAGCCATAATTAGGAAAATCATATGACATTCTTCAGAAATATCATTCATTTCTGTAGAGCTGTACTGTAAATAAGAATCAAATGAGTGAGTTCAGCTTTGAGAAAGAAACCGACCTGTTTGTTCCTCAGTATCTTCATGTTTGATGCTGAATACTTCTGCAATCCTTATGTCTTCACTCTCCTCTTTAATAAACGCCATCTTTAGTGTGTCATGTGGATGATTTTCTGTGAGTTTGGACAAGATGAGAATAATTAACAGAAAGAAAATAAATCTACTAAATGTGTTACTCATGTGCGGATGCACTTTCCTCAACAACAAAAAAACGTTCAAAAATGTTATACAAAGCATTACAATGTTAAATTCAGTAATAAAACATTCATTTAAGAGTTCTCATTAGAAGCATAAAAGTGCCAGAACAGTTTGGAACACTTCAAATGCTCAAAACACAAACCTTTCTTCAGACAAATCACAACAGAGCAGGAGTGCGTCACAGTCTTATGATGTCACATCTCCCCTCCAAAATAAAAGTCCCATTCACACGCTAAAATCTGAAATGTGCAAACATATTTACATGCAAATAATAAAACATATCAACGATGTTCAGAGTCAAATTCTTGGTGAAATACATATTTAAATGTTTGTTGTTGAACGAAAAAAATCTGTGAGATTTTGTGAATGGCTACACACTTATGTTTTGTTAGATTTTTTTTAATAGATTTATCAATGTTTAATTCAACAAACATTTGTCCATGTAATTAAACTTTTGTATAGGGCCACAGACTCAAAAAAAAAAGTCAATGGTAAAAGTAACATTTTACAAAACGTTAGCAACTGGCAAAATGAATTGTGATTGTGTGTGTCCTCCCATATTTATTTTCCTTATAGTACATGCGTGTGGTGAAAAACTGAGTGAAGATTTGTGCCATATAACCTAATAGGGATTTCTTAAAAAAACAACAACAAAAACAAATGAGAAACACAAGCAAATAATAGTTTGTATTGGACATAAAAAGGACCACAAAGGAAATTATATTACGTTTTTGTGTGTTTTCACAAGTATGGGGCTTACTTGTACAATTTTATAAAAATTGTCTGAAAAAAGCAAACAAACATCAGCAAACATCAAGAAGTTCGTTAAATAATAAAGATCAACATGTTCCTCACAGCAATATAATGTCACAAGAATGTAAATGCAAAATAAAACCACTTAAATTTCTCATTGTCTTTGTTCCTGTGACACACGTGTATCCATTTTTTCTGTTATGGAAACCAACAAACTACATATTAGTAGAAAAAAATGGGAACTTGGAATGAGTAATCATTTGGGCGGTGTGCACCGACCGGTATACAATAATAAGAGAGAGGTGTGTGTTTCATTCTGATATCCTTCCACCTGCATACAGATCTACATTTTGAGGTTTCCTTGTTTTATTAAGTTACTGACAACTTAAGCCCGAGACACACTGCACGATTTTAGCAATCCTATAAGATCATTGCATGTCACACTGTGCGACATGGATCTAATAAACTTGGCCACACCATGTGTTTACGACAATGACACCCATTGACTCGTAGGCTACGATGCATGTTTCTATAGAAGAATAAAACATCATCAGCATGCGCTAGTGGTAAACAAACAGAGCATGATAAATCACACTTTAGCAGTTGTAGTTTTTGTGTGTGCTGAATAAAAGTGGAAGCGGTGAAAAAGGAAGGCATAAGAGCTTGAGGTAAGCAGTTTTATGTTTTAGCGCCATGTCGCGCTGATTTCATGTCACATTTTTATTGGCTGGTCAGTAAACGTGGATCGTAACAGCAAACACACTGTGCGATGATCATGCTGTATCGTAGGCTATCTTTGTTTGCAAGATTGTGACAACGGCCGTTATTTGAACCCCTCTCACTGTACAACATAGAACCACCGATTAGGAGCCACGATCACAGAAAAAGCTGCAATTGTTTCACAATGCCAATCTTTCGTCTTAAACTCTGAAGGACAGTGGTCCTCCAGGACTGAGTTTGGTGACTCCTGCCCAAGGCTATCAATGCAGACAAGAGTCCCTGTTCACATTCCACACACATCAAAATGTAAGTGATGCATGTGGAGACTCAGTTCATGTGTACCAGGTCAATTCATGTGTTTTCTCTGATCACATAGCTATCCAATCGTTAAAAAAAAAAGACCAGGGGTAAATGCCCTCCGAAAGAGAGGGCATTTTTCCACATTCCAGATGAAACTGGACAAAATGCATCTGGTTGTTGAAGACACATATGTAAACTTTTCTCCTCTCAAAATGCTAAAAAACAAAACATGCTAGAGTCGATGATCACGAGATCGGAGATCACGGTTGTTCAGCTTAGGCTTGCGCCCTTGTCCTTTATGCACTGAAATTCCTCCAGATTCCTTGAATCTTTTAATTATGTTATGCACTGTTGAAGGTGAAATATCCAAATCTCTTCCTATCTTTATTTGAGGAACATTGTTTTTAAACATTTCAATAATTTTCTCACGTATTTGTTGGCAAACTGGCGATCCTCGGCCCATCTTTGCTCCTAAAGGACTAGACCTTTCTTGGATGCTGCTTTTGTACCAAATCATAATTACAATCACCTGTTGACATCACCTGTTTCAAATCACATCATTATTTAACCAATTTACCTCATTACTAGCCCTAAATTGCTCCTGTCCCAACTTTTTTTGGAATGTGTTGCAGGTCTGAATGACAGGAAAGGATGTATATTTACAAATGACATGAAGTTGACCAGACAAAACATGAAATATTTTGTGTTCATATTGTCTGCAATGAAATACAAGTCAAAGTAAATTTAGAAATCACTACTTTCTTTTTTTATTTGCGTTTTCCATACTGTCCCAACTTTTTCTGATTTGGGGTTGTATATCGGATGGACGAAATAAAAAGTCTATCATTTCATATTTTGCTCTATCGTTTATTTCGTGGTGTCGCAAAATACATTGTTTATGGTAATACTTTTTCATCATTTGGATGACTGCGATCTTTACACGCCACTACGGGGCGTGAAGGGGAGACAGAAGCAGGTGGCTCCGAGTAGGAGCACGATCAGCCAGGACAAAACGAGGAGCTCGTTCCTAAACGAGGGACTACATCTGTAGCAAGGACACGTGTTTTTAAGCACAGCCGTTTTAAAACAAGCGATTTTAAGCCGTTGAAACACAAACAACAGAGCTATATGCGTGCGCCGTCTCTGTTTCTGTGTGAGAGGAGCGTGCATTTTTTTTGCCACTTTATTGGCTTTGAACGATTACATAAACACACTTATATGCGTAACAATCCCCGTCTTTGCAAGTATCCTCATAAACACAGTGATTTAGGTCTTAAGAGGGAAAACAGCTGAAAACAACGCATTATGTAACAGTATATTGGTTCCGGACTTCGGTCTTAAAGGGGAAGCTGTCCAATATTTGTCCTGTCTGCCATTAATCAAACAACAGTGAGAGAAAATCTCTCACTGCTCTTGACTAAATCACTTTTGTAACTTTAATAAGAATAAATAAAAAAATAATGATATATTTATATATATATCCTATAGAATCTATACACAATACACATGTTAATTATATCTATCTAATTAACACAGTGAAGACTAATTAATTTACACAATGTATGTAGCGTTTCTTATTTATGTAGGTTTTTGTCCTATTGCTTGCAATTAGTTTCTTAACCTTATTTCATCACGGACTGTTTGTCTTCAGTGAGCTTGAATTTTTTTTTGTTTTTGTCTCTTTTTAGGCTTGTATTCAATTCAATTTCATTTCATTTCACTCTATTGTTGGGATTTCTTCCAAAAATTGTTTCGCATCCAATAGCATTTACTGTCTAACATTAATTCACATCAATACACATTACACAATACAATACAATACACACACACAAAAAGGCATGTTCGTACACATCAAACATAATTTTTGTTTTATATTGTATTTTTTACATTGTATTATATTTCTATTAGTTTGACATTGACATTGGTGACAAGGATTATGAAAATTCTATGGTATCAAAGATTTAATATCATGAAAAAAAATTAAAGGAAAAAAATAACTATACCGTGATATATATCGTTATCGTGATATAGAATTTGTCATATCGTGATATAAGATTTTGGTCATATCGCCCACCCCTACCCTGCACCACCCGGCCAGGCGGCTCACCTCGCTCCTGTAGTTTGTCTCATCTCTGTTGCTAATGAGACCCACCACAGTCGTGTCATCCGCAAAACTTAATGAAAAGGTTAGAGTTGTGTGACGGTGTGCAGTAGTGGGTCAGCAGAGTGAAGAGGAGGGGGCTCAGCACACATCCTTGGGGGGCCCCTGTGTTCAGTGTGATGGTGCTGGATGTGTTAATGCCGACCCGTACTGCCTGAGGTCTTCCGGTCAGAAAGTCCAACAGCCAGTTGCACAGAGAGGTGTTGAGCCCCAGCTGGACCAATTTGTGAGTGAGCTGCTGAGGGATGATTGTGTTGAATGCTGAACTGAAGTCTATGAACAGCATCCTGACATATGAGTCTTTTTTGTCCAGATGTGTGAGGGCTGGGTGGAGGGCAGTGGCGATGGCATCATCGGTCGAGCGGTTGGACCTATATGCAAACTGGAAGGGGTCCAGGGAGGGGGGGAGGACAGACTTGATGTGTTGCATGACTAGCCGTTCAAAGCACTTCATGGGAATAGGAGTGAGTGCTACTGGACGGTAGTCATTGAAGCAGGATGGAGATGACTTCTTCGGGACTGGAATGATGGTGGTAGCTTTGAAGCATGTGGGGACAACAGCCTGACTTAGTGAGATGTTGAAGATGTCTGTGAAGACATCAGTGAGTTCCACTGCACAGTCTCTCAGTACACGCCCAGGAATGTTGTCAGGACCCGGAGCTTTGCGTGCATTGATCCTGCTGAGGGATCTCCTCACGCTGTCCAAGGACAGCGTCATCACCTGGTCGCCGGGAGGAGGTGGAGTCTTCTGTGCAGTGGTGCTGTTTTGTGCCTCAAAGCGAGCAAAGAAGGCATTCAGCTCGTTCAGCAGGGGGATGGTGCTGTCACAGGTCTGTGGTGGGGGCTTGTAGTCCGTAATGATCTGTATTCCCTGCCACAGGCTCCAAGTGTCTCTGCTGTCGCTGAAACGATGGGCTATCCTCCTGGAGTACTGTCTCTTGGCCTCTCTGATGCCGCGGGATAGGTTGGCCCTAGCTGTCCTCAGGCCCTCCTCATCTCCAGCTCTAAAGGCAGCGTTCCGAGCCTTCAGAAGTCTGTAGACCTCCCCTGTCAGCCACGGCTTCTGGTTGGCCCGGACAGTGATAGTCTTTGTGACCGTTACATCATCAATGCACTTGGTGATGTAGGCAGTGACAGTCTCAGTGTACTCTTGGAGGTCTGTAGTATTGTTGTATGTGGCAGCCTGCTTAAACATATTCCAGTCAGTGGTGTCGAAACAGTCCTGAAGTGCCTCTGACGACCCTTCCGGCCACACTTGAATCTGTTTGTGTATTGGTTTGATGACTTTAACGAGCGGTCTGTATGCAGGCATTAGCATGACAGTGATGTGGTCTGAGGCTCCGAGGTGGGGGAGGGGGAGGGCCTTGTATGCTCCTCTCTGTGTGGTGTAAACAAAGTCCAGCGTATTTTTTCCCCTTGTTGGGAAGTCAACATGCTGGTATATTTTCGGGAACACACTCTTTAAGTCTGCGTGATTAAAGTCTCCAGCCAAGATGAGAAAAGCATCTGGGTGGGCTGTCTGCTGCTCACTGATGTGCTGGTACAAATAATTCAGTGCCTCACTCCTGTTGTTGTTGGAGTTGGGAGGGATGTATACAGCAACGAGCAGAATGGCTGTATATTCCCTCGGTAGATAGAATGGCCGGCACTTAATAATCATAAACTCCACCAGGGGTGAGCAGTGTTTGCAGACCACAACAGCGTCGCGGCACCATACATTATTGATGTAAACACAAAGCCCGCCGCCACGTCTATACCTCCCTCGACGAGAGCTCTGTCTGCTCGATAGCATGTTAGCTGCTCGAGCTGAATGGCGCAGTCCGGAACGCTGTTGTTAAGCCATGTTTCTGTAAACACAAAAACACAACAGTCTCTTACAGTCCTCTGAGTAGAGCGAAGTAGTCGGATGTAGTCCAGTTTATTGTCCAAAGAGCGTACATTCTACAGGGTTCTGGTTCTTCGTGTTTTATTATGAAGGGTTCTAGTTCCTCGTGTTTTATTCTGCAGGGTTCTGGTTCACTCGTGTTCTCCTCTTTAACAAACACCATCTTCACAGCAGCAGATCTCAGTTCATCTGATATTCCTCCAGATATTCCTGCTTGCTTCAAACCTTACGACTGTGAGGATGAGAATATTACAGAGATTTACTGACCTTATTCAAAACTGAATTTTTATATTTACAAAATCAACATTTCTAAAAGACTGTATTAAAACCGCACAACAACAAAACAAAAGAGCGTGGTGAAACTGAACTTCTTCCTCTGAGGTTTAATGGTGTTTGTCAAACGCGTGTGTTTTAGCGCCACCCGCTGGACCGGAGTGAAGCGGCGAGAGGAGGGAAATAATAAGGGAGAAATTACTTGTGCTTCTATAAGGTGATCTGTTTTTTTTCTTTTTCTTTACAAAAAGCCGATCTGCACAAATAAACGATAAGTAATTAAAATTAGTCTCACGTGGTATTTGATCAGCATCAACAGTCTTCATGAGTGAGGATTAGAGGAATTATTAGTCAAATGTTTAATTGAAAATCACACAACTTTGCAGCATGTAAATTACGATAAATAAAAACACGTGACAATGATAAGATGTAGCCTAATTAAAAGTAATAATAGATAAATATTAATAATAATTAAAAAACAAAAAAAACGAATCTGAATTATAGACAGGGGCTATACATGGGTCATAACTGGGCCAAGTCTGAGCAGTTAATAACTCATAACTGGCCCTGGAGTGGGCCAGAACAGGTTTTATTATTGGTTAGTGGTGCAACGGATCACAAAACTCACGGTTCGGATCATACTACGGATTTTGAGTCACGGATCGGATCATTTTTCGGATCAGCAAAAAAAAGTTGTGTAAACTACTAGCTTTACTACTAAAGTCAGTAATAAACCAAGAACAATTACACAAATTAATTAGATTTTCAACCAATAGATAGATTTCCAGCCTACAACAAAATTATAAATAAAGACAGTAACAGTAGTATTCAGGTGCAGAAATGTAAAAATTAAGTGTAAAACACAATAATGATTACTGCATAAGTTAAATACAGATGATTAGCAGACAGAAGCAGGTATTATAGGCTGCTGTCTCTTTAAGACTAAATGCACGGACCAAATACTGACACACATCCGGTTTCTTTCTCGGCTGTATACATTAACTTTTTTTTTTTTTTTTTTTTTTCGGCCTGTCAGTAACACAGATAACACATGACAGTACGTATGTGTAGCTATGCTATCATCATTCACAGCCTTTTTTTTTTTTTTTTTTTTATATTATTTTTTTTAATTAATTAATTTAATTTTATATACCCTTTTATTTAACCACACTATGACAGACAAGACCGGGGGACAGAGAAAACAAGAGAGAGAAAGAGGAGAGGAGAAAAAAAGAAAAAAAAAGAAAAAAAAAAAAAAAAGAAAAAAAGTTGTGGGGAAAGTCAACAGAGAAGGGAGAGAGAGAGAGAAAAAAGGAGAATGGGGGATAGAGAGAGAGAGGAAAAAAAGAGAAAAAAAACAAAAACAGAAAACAAAAAAAACAAACAAAAAAAAAACAAAAAAACAGACAATTTGCTTCGATACCTGCTGACAAAAAGAGAAAACAACAGTAGAAAACAACAGAATACACAACATCATAGAGACTGCAGCAACAACCAACATCTGTATGAATCACAATAAATTCTAAATGTTAAATGTTATTAGGCAGCACACATAATATTACAAAATAAGTTTTGAAGCAACAGCAGATCAAGACAATGCGTGTCTGTGAGCACCTGTTTTTACACCAATGTGAATGCTTGAGTGTACACCTGTGTGTGTGATCGCGCTTGTGTTCATAAGGTTCCTCCATGTAAATGTTTAATAGTGTGTGTGGGGCACAACAGCCCCATCCCGCAAGGCATGAAGCAGGCATGGAAAAGACCCAGGCCCCAAACATCCGGGGGCCCCCCAGGGCACGGGACCCCCAGGAGAACCACCGCAGGGACAACCGCGGCCTCCACCCAGAAAAGGGCAGAGGAGAGCCCGAAGGTGGGACCTCCGACAGTCACAGTGTAGACGCCCCAGGGTGCCGTGGCGGCAAGCCCGCAGGCTCCACCGGCAGCCGACCACACCAGGGCAGACCGGGCCCTGGGCCCGGAGATCCAAAGGCCCCCCACCCCCCAATCGGGGCCCAGCAAGGCCAGTAGGGCCAGGCCCCGCCAAGCGACCGCCGAGAGCGGGCCGGCGCTCACCCGAGCATCCTGCCCCGGCGCGAGAAACCACCAATGCACCGGCGGCATCCTCCACCGGCAGGGCATATTGGTGGGGTGGGGGTCGACTGAGATGATGAGTGAGGCGGAGTCTAAGGCCCGACCTGACACATAGACGTAGACGAACAAGCACACATATACACAAGCATACGTTCCCACCCTCATGCACGCAAACGAATATTCACACCCTCGCCCCACATGTAGACACACAGAAATGGACATGGTACCCGCACTCACACTCCCCATATGCACTCTATACTCCTAGATCTAGGCACCACCACCCCCAGAGGGGAAGCCAGCGCCCGATCCCGGAGCTGAACCCCCTTCGCTCCGGCGCGGGGACAGGAAGACCACCCCGGTCCCCGCAGCAGCAGAGAAAACCAACAGCCCAGACCCCGACCGGGCGGCCAGCTCATCCTCACAGCCCCCGGCCCCAGACAGAGAACAGAGAACAGGGGTGTGAGAAAAAAAAAAGAAGAAAAAAAAAAAAAAAGAGACCCCATGCTTCACCTCACCCGCTCAAATGTAGTGTTGGTGTGTGTTGTTCTAAGGTGCTTTAAAACAGGGGTGCTTTAAAACAGGGGAGGGGCACCCTCCACAAGCTTGTGTCAGCTCGTCCCCTCCCTAGAGCCCTCAATGTCTATGTGCAACTTAAAATTGAGAAGTGGGCACTGGCACCAGAGGGAAGGCTGAATGAACAGACCGCCCTCCGGATGCCATTCAGTGTGCCCACCCCCAAGGCCCTATATGTATGTGTCATGTGACAGTAAGTAATGAGAATGTCTAAGCTGTAATGTGTGATTGAGATGCAGGCGGCCACGAGGAGACAGAGGAGTACCACCTCCCCCGCATCCCAGCGACACACCCGCACCTCAAAACCCTACCTATGTGTTGGTGTGATGGAGCGGGAGAAGTGAAGCCCTAGGGATGGGGAGGAAAGCATCAGAGGGGGCAAAATACCCCCATAGGCACCCCCGTTACCCCAAATCTGCCCAGGGCGGGGGGCCCAGGCCCATCCAGACCAGGGCCCATGGCAGCCCGGGGCGGCCCACCAGACCCCACAGCAGAGGAAAAACTACCCCACCCCATCATTCAGTCAGCTCCCAGACTACAAAAGACAATAAGACACCCAGGTAAAGCCCATTTACCCCGCCTCTATTGTATAATGTATACATTAACTTAAGACATAACTGACTGTGTTTACCAGAATACTTGCCAAAACGGGTATTTTAACATAACTTTGTGTGTGTGTATGTATCCATCCGTTGAGGCGTTGTCTGAAACGCGGTATCTAAATCACGCCTCTCTTTCTCACGCTCTCTCTCTGCGTGTGCGCGCTTCAGTGTGTGCGGCAGCGGCTGAGCGCAGAAAACGGAGCGCGTGCAAATGATAAACTTTCACTCTATGGTGGTTAAACTTATCAGTTAATCCGCGAATCACATGCGTGCCGAACCGTGGGGACTGGTCCGTACGGATCACGGATCATCTACGATCCGTTGCACCCCTATTATTGGTACAGATTCTCAGCCATAAGCAAACCACATCAACACCGGCTTTTAACCAGAAACCCCAAAATTGAGCCCCAGCCTAATCTTGTCCAAATCATGTGTATAAATAAATCCTGAGAAAATTAAATTCTGAAAATGACTTTATTTAACAATCATACACAAATTAATACACAATTGTTTATATTAGAACAAAAGTATTAGCATTTTAACACTTGAAATTAAACAAAGTAATTTACTCAAAGTGCAAAACAATCTTGTTAAATTAAAACTTATACGACCACTTCGTTAATGAAGAATAAACGCCAACCTGTTTGTTCTTGAGTATCTTCAGTGTGTTTGATTCTGCAGGGCTCTGGATCTCTCATCTTCTCTCTTACCCCCTTTCCACCAGCAGGAACCAGGTGCTAGTTCAGAGCCAGTGCTACTGCCAGTTCTTAGTTGGTTCGACTCGCGAGCCCTTTAAGAACCGGTTGCTTTTCCACTGACTAGAGAGCCAATACAGAGCCAGGACTTACGTCACTGAATACGTTTCATGTTTCGTTTCACTAGCGCGGCAGCGCCAAACACAACAGACTTGTTCGAGGTGCATCGCGCCACTCAGATCGATTGGCACACAACACACTAAAGCACCGCGAGAGCGATCCAAAAGCATAAAGAGCCGTCAGCTTTGCAGTCGCTCCCGCAGCACCCCGATGCCTCGCACCGAACGGTCCGCGTACCGCCGATCCATCCCAAACAAGCCTAAACAAACTATCAACAATGGCGGACGTTGTGTTGTTATTGACGTTCATGGCTTTGCGAATCTAAAACGGCATCCAAACACGGCGAATCCAACGTGTCCGTGTTTAGCTGCTATTTCAAATATGGCGGTCCACAGTTTCTTTCGTCTTGTTGTTCCCGGTAACCCCGCCCCCAGCCCCTGACGCAAGCGGTTCTTCCTTCTAGCCCAGCAATGTTTTGGTGCTACTTACGAACCGCTTTTCCTGGTTCGGAGCTGGTGCTTTGGGTGTCGAAAGACAAAGAACCGGTTTGAAACTAGGCTCTGGCTCCGAACCAGCACTGGAACTGCCTTGGTGGAAAAGGGGTATCTGTCCTCTTTAATAAACTCAAGTCTTTGCAGATTTCAGCTCTTCCTGATGATTTGAAGCTTGTCTTGTAAACTGATGGGAATATGCCAGCATTTATTGGTGAATTGCTGAATGTGGGATTGTTGTGGAAGGAGCTTCACTGAAGATGAATTTCTGTGAGGAAGAACCAGATTTGCCAAAAACAACTACAGATAAATAACTACACTAGAGAACACAATATCTAAATATACACGGACCAAAATTATAAACGCAACACTTTTGTTTTTGCCCCCATTTTTCATGAGCTGAACTCAAAGATCTAAGACTTTTTCTATGTACACAAAAGGCCTATTTCTCTCAAATATTGTTCACAAATCTGTCTAAATCTGTGTTAGTGAGCACTTCTCCGAGCACTTCTTCTGAAAACCAGTCAGTATCTGGTGTGACCACCATTTGCCTCACGCAGTTTAACACATCTCCTTCACATAGAGTTGATCAGGTTGTTAATTGTGGCCTGTGGAATGTTGGTCCACTCCTCTTCAATGGCTGTGCGAAGTTGCTGGATATTGGCAGGAACTGGAACACGCTGTCGTATACGCCGATCCAGAGCATCCCAAACATGCTCAATGGGTGACATGTCTGGTGAGTATGCTGGCCATGCAAGAACTGGGATGTTTTCAGCTTCCAGGAATTGTGTACAGATCCTTGCAACATGGGGCCATGCATTATCATGCTGCAACATGAGGTGATGGTCGAGGATGAATGGCACAACAATGGGCCTCAGGATCTCGTCACGGTATCTCTGTGCATTCAAAATGCCATCAATAAAATGCACCTGTGTTCGTTGTCCATAACATACGCCTGCCCATACCATAACCCCACCGCCACCCACGGCCCCTCGATCCACAACGTTGACATCAGCAAACCGCTCACCCACACGATGCCATACAAGCTGTCTGCCATCTGCCCTGTACAGTGAAAACAGGGATTCATCCGTGAAGAGAATGTGAGCATTTGCCCACTCAAGGCGGTTACGACGACAAACTGCAGTCAGGTCGAGACCCCGATGAGGATGACAAGCATGCAGATGAGCTTCCCTGAGATGGTTTCTGACAGTTTGTAAGAAATTCTTTGGTTATGCAAACCGATTGTTGCAGCAGCTGTCCGGGTGGCTGGTCTCAAGACGATCTTGGAGGTGAAGATGCTGGATGTAGAGGTCCTGGGCTGGTGTGGTTACACGTGGTCTGCGGTTGTGAGGCCGGTTGGATGTACTGCCAAATTCTCTGAAACGCCTTTGGAGACGGCTTATGGTAGAGAAATGAACATTCAATTCACGGGCAACAGCTCTGTTGGACATTCCTGCAGTCAGCATGCCAATTACACGCTCCCTCAAAATTGTGACATCTGTGGCATTGTGCTGTGTGATAAAACTGCACATTTTAGAGTGGTCTTTTATTGTGGCCAGCCTTAGGCACACCTGTGCAATAATCATGCTGTCTAATCAGCATCTTGATATGCCACACCTGTGAGGTGGATTGATTATCTCGGCAAAGGAGAAGTGCTCACTAACACAGATTTAGACCGATTTGTGAACAATATTTGAGAGAAATAGGCCTTTTGTGTACATAGAAAAAGTCTTAGATCTTTGAGTTCAGCTCATGAAAAATGGGGGCAAAAACAAAAGTGTTGCGTTTATATTTTTGGTCAAGTGTATATTTCAAGCTTTGGCAATATTGTATTTTTTACAGTCATGCCAATAAAGCAATTTTGAATTGAATTGAGAGAGAGCGATAATAATATTTTATAACACCTTTATTAAATGCAAAAAATTACAAAAACCTCATTACAAATTTCCCATAATCACAGAAAAAGACCATACATCAACCCAAAAAAGTTTTCTACACTCCAAATGTCCTCAAAATGTTGAGATAAATACAAAGTAAAATCATGCCTTATCCTTGATTTTATGAGCCCTTTAAAAACCAATTCAACTACACAGTCTGAGTCATAAAAGATCTTGTATCTTCTGCTAATATATATTGCCAATTTTGCTAGTCCTAAAATGAAGTTTAACAACCGTCCTTTTCTCTTTTTGTTTTTACAATATTTAAAACAAACAATAAACAGTCATTGTGAACACCTTATCAACAAGAAAATGGTTTCCAATAAAACAAAAAGAGATCTCAGTCTCTCACAATGCAGTGAAACAGTGATAGATTGTTTCTCTGTCAATACAAAAAGGGCATTTATCTTGCACAGTTGGATTCAATATAGAAATAAAAGCATTGACTGCAATAATGCCATGTAATACTCACCACTGAAGATCTCTTACTTTTTTAGTCAATTGTGGCTTATAAATTGAACCCCAAAAAGTCTTAATATAATCTTTAACATTTGAAAGACCACACGTTGTAGTTTGTCCTTATTTGTGACCTGTGCTGGCAAAATGAGTCACAATGAGCAAATCTTCAAAAATGAGTTATTACATCAGTTACATTCTCCATTAAAAACCTTCAAAATAATCTAGAAGTTGTTGGAATCAGACAAAAAAATGACTGAGCTACACCCGTTTGAATCGATAAAGTCAGCAAAGACCATTTACAGTAAAACTGATTCAAAGTTTTTTGAAGGTTCCAAAGCAAAATCACCTAAAAACATGAATTGTTTCCCCCCACTTCTTTTCTTAATAATCATTACTAGATTATTAATCACAATATAGCTATTTTTCTATTTTATCTTTGTTTTTATTAATAAGAACCAATGCAAAAAATTATATTATATATTTTTTTAAAAGCCGGAACGGCATGCATGACAGTCGGCAGAAGTGAGAAAAAACTTCTAAGAGACTCATAGACCTGCCACAGCTACAGATCAACTTAAAACAACTGAGTTTCCTAATGTGTTCTCAGCCTGCTATAACTCTAGGCAAAGGGGGGTAGCAATTTTAATACATAAAAATGTTAATTTCACAGTACTCAACACAGTTATAGATCCAGAAGGTAGATTTCTAATCATTAAATTATCTATATTTGACAAAAAGTTATGTATTGTTAGTATATATGGTCCAAATGTTGATGATCCCTCTTTCTTTCATGGTTTTTTTTACCGCACTTTCTGAACAACTAGATTGTGCACTTATAATTGGGGGAGACCTCAACTTTGGACTAAATAAAGAAATGGACAGGCTAAGTACAGCTGGAACTCAGCGCAATTGGGAATCCACAAATATAGTTAAACAGTACATGAGCGACTATGGACTTTGCGATGCATGGCGTTCTCTCCACACCAACAGTAGGGAATTTACTTTCTTCTCACATGTCCATCACTCTTACTCTCGTCTGGATTATTTCCTAGTCAGCAGCTCACTGCTGAGTGACATTTCAGACACAGAGATACACACTATAGCTGTCAGCGATCATGCTGCTGTTTCTTTAACTCTAGTAAATAAGAAGACCACTCCACCAAGTAATAACTGGAGATTCAATACATCATTGCTTAAAGACGACGATTTTATTAAATATTTTAAAGAAGAGTGGGCTTTATATTTAGACTATAATGACCTGCCTGGAACATCAGCATCTGTTCTCTGGGAAGCAGGCAAAGCTGTGATGAGAGGTAGAATAATCTCATTCTCATCGCATAAAAAGAAAAGAGAAAATAAATGTATTCAGGAATTAGAAGAAACCATAAAAACTTTAGAAGAATCCTACGTATCCTCCCAGGAACAGGAAATGCTGAAAAAAATATGTAAAGCAAAACTAGAATTAAATGAAATTATTAATAAAAAAACTAAATTCTTAGCACAAAGACTTCGCTGGCAAGAATTTGAATATGGTAACAAATCAGGTCAATTCTTAGCGAACCAGTTAAAAATAAATAAAGAAAAAACAACGATATGTGCTGTTAAAGATTTAACTGGGGATACAGTATATGACCCTGAAAGAATAAACAACACTTTCAGAGATTTTTACGAATCTTTATATTCTCCACAGATAAACCCATCTAAAGACGAAGTTGACCAATTTCTTGACAATATAACTCTTCCGAAATTAACAGACAATCAAGCGATGGCATTGGATTCTCCACTGACATCAGATGAACTTCAGGAAGCTTTGAACAGTATGCCCAATAAAAAGGCTCCAGGTCCAGATGGCTTTCCAGCAGAATTCTATAAAGAATTCTGGGCTATTCTGGCACCAACATTCTACAGAATGTTGCAGGAAACCAAAGAAAATGGCAGACTTCCACCAAATATGAATTCTGCCAACATTAGTCTCTTACTAAAACCAGGCAAAGACCCTGTATTGCCTACTAGCTATCGTCCAATATCCCTTATTAATGTGGACACTAAAATAATCTGCAAAGCTATCTCAAAAAGAATAGAGAAGATAACCCCTCTCATAATTCATTACGACCAAACTGGTTTCATAAAAGGCAGGCACTCCTCAACAAATACTCGTAGGTTACTTAACTTGATAGACTATTCATGCAATAGAAACCTTCAAATTACAATATTGTCTCTAGATGCAGAAAAAGCTTTTGATAGGGTTAACTGGAATTTTCTATTTGCAACTTTACACAAATTTGGTTTTGGAAACTCTTTCATAAACTGGTTAAAAATATTATATAACTCTCCAACAGCATGTGTCAGGACAAATGCCCAAACGTCCTCTAGCTTCTGTCTTAAGAGGGGCACCAGGCAGGGATGCCCCCTCTCCCCCTCACTGTTTGCAATTTTTATTGAACCACTAGCAGCAGCAATTAGACAGGCAACAGTGATTAAAGGCATTAAATGCAAGAATGTAGAACATAAAGTTAGTCTTTACGCAGATGATGTGTTACTTTTTCTTCAACATTCACAAACCACTCTCTCTGAGGTAATTACATTAATAAACTCTTTCTCAAGAGTCTCAGATTATTCAATAAACTGGTTAAAATCAACAGTTCTTCCAATTAATTGTTCCTTCCAGAATTCTTCCACTCCATTGCAATCTGGAAATATTAAATATTTAGGTATTAATGTTTCTCCTAAGCTGACAGATTTGATTAAATTAAACCACATCCCACTTTTAAAGAAGGTAGAAGATGATCTAACCAGATGGAGGTCTCTACCCATATCACTCATGGGAAGAGTCACCTCAATAAAAATGATGGTTTTGCCAAGAATTAATTATTTATTTGCAATGATCCCGAGTAAACCACCACCTGACTGGTTTAGATCTTTGGACTCCTCTATCTCTAAATTCCTTTGGAAAGGTAAACCCCCGCGTATTAGCTTAAAAACGCTGCAAAAGACCAAGGATAAAGGAGGACTAGATCTACCTAACTTTTACCACTATTTCTTAGCCAATAGGCTTCAACACATTTCAGGGTGGTTAAAACACACCCTCTTAGATGAGCCTTGGCTAGATGTAGAACAGGCATTATGCAATAATATAGAGATTTCGGATCTGCCATTCATTAGCTCGATCAGTAAACGACACGTATGCTTTAAAAGCATCAGTATCAGCTCTTCTCTGACAGCATGGTGGGAGTTTCTAAAAATGACGGAGTCTTCACTAATCCCATGCAAACGTACCCCTATCTGGAACAATCCTGACATATTGCTAAACAACAATATGATAAACTTCACAGATTGGAGTTGTAAAGGTATTAAATACCTGGAACATATATTCAAAGGGACAGACTTTATTCCCTTTGACAAATTAATTAAACAATATGGGATTAATAAGAACAGATTTTTAGAATATCAACAAATTAAATCTATTGTAAAAAGGAAATTTAAGTCTAATCATATCAATTTACAAATACCACCAAGTGTGTCAGATTTTCTTAATCTCAATACCCCAAATTAATGTCTAAAATATACAGGGCACTTTCCAATATAGATGAATCAGTATCACTTCCTATTGCAAAATGGGAAGCAGATCTATCAGTAAGCTGGGACCATAATTTCTGGTCTCAGATATGTTTAAAAACCTTTGAACTGATTAGAAATCCTGGATTACAATTAATACAATACAAAATTCTGCATAGAGTGCACTACACAGGTCATCGGATGTTCAGGATGGGCTTTACAGCTTCTAACAACTGCTCACACTGTAAAGGCAATACACCTGACAATTACATCCACGCTCTATGGTTCTGTCCACCTGTTCAGAGGTACTGGTACAGGATTTGTGAAGACTTATCAAAGTGTCTTAAATGCTCTATTCCAGCCTCTCCTTTAGTCTGCTTGTTGGGCGACCTAGATGGTGTCACTACAGAAGATAACACAATCCACATGGCTTTCACTGCCCTATGCATTGCTAAGAAGACTGTCCTCATGAACTGGAAAAATAAAAAATCTTAATATCAACCAATATAGAGATTATTTGTGGGATTATATTAGCCTTGAAACAGCTTCTGCTGACACATTAGATCAATCTCTCTGGGCTCCTTTGATCAGCTCCATCACCTAGTGTGGGTGGGGGTCCCGATTCTGTCCGGCTGTGGTTTTTGTTGTTGGCGTGGGGTGGCAATATGGGCCTGGGGCATCTGGGGGTTCCCTGGGGATGGGTTTCTTGGGGGGTTTGGCGCTGGGGCTGCGGCCTTGGCCTGGATGGGGTATTGGTGACTCTTAGATGCTGTTTCTCTGGCGGCGGCATGCGGCGCTGCTGGGGATGCCTGTGCCGGCGGACGTAGGTTGCCAGCCTGGCGGCCGCACTGTTCCGGGGTTGGTCCGGGGGGGGTTTGGGGATCTGGGGACGCTCTGCCTCCGGCTTGGGGTCACGGCTGGGCCTGGGGGGCTTGGGTCCTGGTTGGTGTGCCGCCGGGAGCATGGGTTGGTGCATGCGCTTGGGCCCGGCTCTGGTGTGGGGGTCTTCGATGCATCGGTGCCTCCGCGGGGGGGGGGTCCAATAGAGGCGGGGTATACGGGCTTTACCTGGGTGTCTTATTGTCTTATGCAGTTTGGGAAGTGACTGGATAATGGGGTGGGGTAGTTTTTCCTCTGCTGTGGGGTCTGGTGGGCCGCCCCGGGCTGCCATGGGCCCTGGTCTGGATGGGCCTGGGCCCCCCGCCCTGGGCAGATTTGGGGTAACGGGGGTGCCTATGGGGGTCAGCGGGGGAGCTGGCTCCAGAGGGGGGGGTATTTTGCCCCCTCTGATGTTTTCCTCCCCATCCCTAAGGCTTCACTTCTCCCGCTCCATCACACCAACACATAGGTAGGGTTTTGAGGTGCGGGTGAGTCGCTGGGATGCGGGGGAGGTGGTACTCCTCTGTCTCCTCGTGGCCGCCTGCATCTCAATTACACATTACAGCTTAGACATTCTCATTACTTACTGTCACATGACACATACATATAGGGCCTTGGGGGTGGGCACACTGAATGGCATCCGGAGGGCGGTCTGTTCATTCAGCCTTCCCTCTGGTGCCAGTGCCCACTTCTCAATTTTAAGTTGCACATAGACATTGAGGGCTCTAGGGAGGGGACGAGCTGACACAAGCTTGTGGAGGGTGCCCCTCCCCTGTTTTAAAGCACCCCTGTTTTAAAGCACCTTAGAACAACACACACCAACACTACATTTGAGCGGGTGGGGTGAAGCATGGGGTCGTTTTTTTTTTGTTTTTTTTTGTTTTTCACACCCCTGTTCTCTGTTCTCTGTCTGGGGCCGGGGGCTGTGAGGATGAGCTGGCCGCCCGGTCGGGGTCTGGGCTGTTGATTTTCTCTGCTGCTGCGGGGACCGGGGTGGTCTTCCTGTCCCCACGCCGGAGCGAAGGGGGTTCAGCTCCGGGATCGGGCGCTGGCTACCCCTCTGGGGGTGGTGGTGCCTGGATCTAGGAGTATAGAGTGCATATGGGGAGTGTGAGTGTGGGTACTGTGTCCATTTTTGTGTGTCTACATGTGGGGCGAAGGTGTGAATATTTGTTTGCGTGCATGAGGGTGGGAACATATGCTTGTGTATATGTGTGCTTGTCGTCTACGTCTATGTGTCAGGTCGGGCCTTAGACTCCGCCTCACTCATCATCTTAGTCGACCCCCACCCCACCACCATGCCCTGCCGGTGGAGGATGCCGCCGGTGCGTTGGTGATTTCTCGCGCCGGGGCAGGATGCTCGGGCGAGCGCCGGCCCGCTCTCGGCGGTCGATTGGCGGGGCCTGGCCCTACTGGCCTTGCTGGGCCCCGTTTGTGGGGTGGGGGGCCTTTGGGTCTCCGGGCCCAGGGCCTGGTCCGCCCTGGTGTGGTCGGCTGCCGGTGGAGCCTGCGGGCTTGCCGCCACGGCACCCTGGGGCGCCTACACTGTGGCTGTCGGAGGTCCCGCCTTCGGGCTCTCCTCTGCCCTTTTTTGGGTGGAGGCCGCGGTTGTCCCTGCGGTGGTTCTCCTGGGGGTCTCGTGCCCTGGGGGGCCTCCGGATGTTTGGGGCCCGGGTCTGTTCCGTGCCTGCTTCATGCCTTGCGGGATGGGGCTGTTGTTCCCCACACACACTATTAAACATTTACATGGAGGAACCTTATGAACACAAGCGCGCTCACACACACAGGTGTACACTCAAGCATTCACATTGGTGTAAAAACAGGTGCTCACAGACACACATTGTCTTGATCTGCTGTTGCTTCAAAACTTATTTTGTAATATTAGTTATGTGTGCTGCTCAATAACATTTAACATTTAGAATTTATTGTGATTTATACAGATGTTGGTTGTTGCTGCAGTCTCTTTGATGTTGTGTCTTCGGTTGTTTTCTCTTTTTGTCAGCAGGTATTGAAGCAAATTGTCTGTTTTTTTGTTTTTGTTTTTTCTCCCTCTCTCTCTCTATCCCCCATTCTCCTTTTTTCTCTCTCTCTCTTCCCCTTCTTTGTTGACTTTCCCCACAACCTTTTTTTTTTTTTTTTTTTTTTTTTTCCTATCTTCTTTCTTCTTTCTCTCTCTTGTTTTCTCTGTCCCCTGGTCTTGTCTGTCACAGTGTGGTTAAGTAAAAGGGTATATAAAATTTAATTAATTAATTAATATTAAAAAAAAATAAAAATAAATAAATAAATAAATATATTTAATTAAAAAAAAAAGAAAAAAAAGGCTGTGAATGATGATAGTATAGCCATGCATATGTACTGTCATGTGTTATCTGTGCTACTGACAGGCCAAAAAAAAAAAAAAAAAAAAAAAAAAAAGAAGTGAGAAAAAAAAGTATTTATAACATTTTAAATATGGATATTTTTCTTTCACAAACACATGAATTCGCTGCAGGAGGCCTTTATTCACCCCCCGGAGCTGTGCGAAGCATGTTTTATTATGGAAGTGCGCGCTTTATTTAACTACTTTTGGACTTTTTGATCAGAAACACCCGCCTACTCCTATTCTAACTCTTGGAAAAGCAAGGATAATTTTTAATATAACTCCGATTGGATTCGTCTGAAAGAAGAACGTAGGATACACCTAGGATGCTTTGAGGGTGAGTAAAACATGGGCTAATTTTCATTTTTGGATGAACTAACTTTAATAAACTCATTTTTGGGAAAACCACAAATTCGACCAAAATCGTCATTTTTCACTTCTTTTGCCTGTAACTCTAAATTAGCCCGTGCGCATTCCGACTCATTTTGCCAGCACGGGTCACATTTATCATTTTTACACACACTTGATATAGACTCATGCCCTCCATTGAATCAAAAACAATGTCTCTTGAAATCTTTGAGGTGGCTGAAGATTTCTCCATTTATAAAACAGTCTTGGGTATCACTACACTTGGAAAGTGATCCATTGCATTCGGGACAGTTTGTAATGATAAAACAGTCCAGTCTTCTTTACTCAGTGTCTCTTTTTTTAAAGGGGTGGTTGATTGCGATTTCACTTTTTTAACGTTAGTTAGTGTGTAATGTTGCTGTTTGAGCATAAACAATATCTGCAGAGTTGCGGCGCTGAAAGTTCAATGCAAACGGAGATATCGTCTTTTAAAATTCTGGCAGTTTAATGCCTACAAAAACGACAGGTAAGGGACTACAACGAGTTACTTCCCGGGTCTGATACGTCACGGACCCAGATAAACCCCGCCCCCGGGAACACGCAGCAAAGGGGGCGAGGCCATGCTGCGCTGCTTTAGAGAAGAGGAAGAGAAAACTAGGGATGTACGTAAAAATCTATTCATATGAATCGCGATTCTGTCTTCTAACGATTCTAATGGATTCTCAAGTTTCAAAATCATTAAAGCAGCGGTTCTTAATACTGTTACTCTGTCGCCCTGCTCTGCATCTCTCTCTCTCTCTCTCTCTCTCTCTCATTCAGATCAGCTCCAACAAACTGTTCCAATTATACACTTATTTTCACACAGCAATGAGAAGCATTATAAATGGACACGCGTGCGGTTGCTGTGCTGTATTAAAGCTTTAATCAGGATAAAACCGTATATTAAAAGCTAACAGAAGCAGTAGCACTTACAAATAGCAGCGTATTTAAAAGTATGAGACAACAACAACCAAACATACCATTAAGAGCCGTGCTTGCACAGGTTCTGCACGATCCTCTTCACTAATACCCTCTGGGTCTCAATCGGGCTCAAATTGATAAGCATTATAGACAATAGGGTTGTCACGATACCATAAAAATGTCTTACGATACTATACCAGCTGAAGTATCACGATACCAAGTAGTATCACGATACCATGCAGTATTGTGTTAATTTAAAATTCAATTCTACAAAATGAATCAAAATTTCATAAATAAATAGATGTAAATGAAAACAGACAATATTTTTCTCTGAATACTTAATTAATGTGAATGAATGACTGGCTATTGTTATCCATGAAATGATCTAAACAAAACTCATCTTAGCACTGCACAGAAGCTGCATGATGTGACATTTAGATGTGGCATTTATACATTTAGACTGTATTTATAATTGCATAAATAAAGTTATGAGATTAATGTTTTAAATACTAAATTCTGAATATAGAAATATGTTGGAAAATAATGTAATATGCCTACTTTTAGATGGGAAACTTAAAACGGCCAGCAGGTGGCAGAAGTTCGTTATTGAATCACTGAGTCATTCAAACGATTCTTTCAAAACGGCTGAATCCTTCAGGAGCGAATCAAATGACTGTTTTTATGAATGGTTCAGTGAATCAGTAATTCAGAGACAACGCGGATTCGGATTCGAACACAGAAACGAAACAAAAACAGCACTCTTGCTCGTGTCATATTGCCGAACTGTCAGGAGCATTTTTTGCTCGCATATCTTGAAATCTCCAAGTTAGCAGCATGTATATTAAAACATAACATTATAAATGAATAAATATATATACTGTATATAATGATAAGAACCAAGTGCAAAGCGCTATGTTGATGAATTGAACTGCGTTCGTGATCGCAAAGATGCTTCCAGAAACGAACTATTACACCTGTTCTAGAAGTGGTCAAATGAATAAAACTGCGAGAATACTTTCTTGCAAGATATTATGATGTTGAATAAGTGATGCTTGATCTGCTGTTTTTTAAAATGACATCAGACGGTCTGAATCAGACCCTTTCTTCTGATAAACTGCAGCATTAACAACGACGTGCGAGAGCAACTTCTTATTACAAACTGAACTGAAGCGTCGGGAAACACTCAATACAATATAAAGCGTATACACAGACTAAACTACACAGAGCACAGCAGAAAGACATTTGGCAATCAACTTGTAATGTTTCTGCTGGCATGCATGTTCAAATGAACGTTTTAAACAGTGTTACTGCCGTGCATACTACATATCTTACGGTACTACCTTATGGACGATACTACCGTTTAAAAAATGTGATGGCACCGCGGGTATTTTTAAGCTTTAGTATCGCGATACTACCGTAGTACCGGTGTATCGTGCAACCCTAATAGACAACGCCACTGTTTACAATTCAACCGGAGCACATGCCACTGAGGAGAGGGGCGGGACGTTCAGACGTGCAGTAGAGGCGGTTTAGCCAATCACAACACACTGAGCCAGCTAACCAATCTCAGCCCATCGCGGATTTCTGAAGGAGGAGCTTCATAAAACCAGGAAATAAATCGAGGCGTTTGTCAGAGAAGGGACAGAGAGGTGTGGAATAAAGGTAAATTATGTGAAAAATAATGCGTTTTTAAAAAAAACAAGCATGAACACATGCTAGACTGCACCCCATAAACACAATCAAGTCTAGAAAAAAACCAGTCAACCACCCCTTTAACAGAAGATGAATTGTCCTTGTTGATTTTATGCCCAGTTTCTGTGCAAAGGCAGTATTATTGTCCAGAGTCTTACCAGTCACTTCCATTAGGCTCTTCATTTTCTCAATCTTAGCATTTGTCAAAATCTGTTTTAACCAAGGTGTTGAATCATCACGCGCACCGTTAATCAGAGGTTCTTCTAAAAACCAGTGTAAAGACTCTAAAACCGATAATCTGTGCTACAGCAAGGAGGCTACCAGATTATTAATAATCATTGATTTTATCAATGCACACAGATGGGGGGGGTCATTCACTCCTCTTCGGAATGTGTTTGAAGTTTGATAGGGAGATCAGAGAGGTGATCTGTTTAGCATCGTTTTGATAGTGGGGAAAAACCATTGGCAATTTAGCACCCATATAAATGTAGACAGTGACGCCAGGTCGGTAATTTATATGCAAATGTCAAAAGGCTAAAAGGGTCTCTTAAAACAAAGTGTAATCAATCATCAATGAGCCTACGCAGACGCTACACTGCTTCCCTCAGTTCAACTCATGAAATCCACTAACGAGTGGTCAGGACAAAACCACCTGTGTGGATGAAGAATTTCATAAAGACATTAATTAAAAGACAGCAGGAATTGAAAGGATAAAGTTAAGTATATACTTATGTAAAAAATGAAATTGTGCATATGTCTGTTTTACTGTGACTTTATGTGTCACAGGATACAATACACAGGATTGTATTTCTAATGCCAGGTTCAAACTTCAAAATATTTTTGTTGATTACGATAGTCACTGTCAGATTATGTTATTTTGACTTTTAAAGGGGTCATCGGATGCCCATTTTCCACAAGTTAATATGATTATTTAGGGTCTTAATGAAAAGCCTGTAACATACTTTGGTTAAAATTTCTTGATATTAATCAAAACGTATAATTTATACTTTATTGGTTGGGTAAATTGAGCACAGGTAGCAGGCTCTGGGCAAAGTTTGACTTGAATATTACACAACAGAAGACAAAAGAGTTCTTTATATATGAAACAGGTTTATTTGCTAAACTACGCTACAATACTACACAAAACACACATATACAGGAATGCGATTTGAAGAAAGTTAAAGTATAGCACTATTTGCTATTTCAAAAGGTCTACCAGGGGCAGATCATGAACAGAGAACCTTACTATCTTTACTTTTAAAGATTAAGACCACCAGCTCAGCAAAATTATGGAGATAGTTGTTACTTGCTCTGAGTTGAGTTTGACAGCTGATCTGTTGTTTCGTTCCTTTCCTGGTTTGAGGGAACCCCAGGGCTGCTGATTGGCAGCTGTAGTCGTAGTTGCGTGACGTATTTCAAGGGATGCCCTTCGGTGGTAGGTTGGCTTCTCTGTGACGTGATGACGCTCTTAGGAAGTCTGTTTGCCATGACTCGGTTCTGAAAGTCTCTTTGGTCGGAACTTTGACGGCATGTGTGGATTCTCGCCAGATGGTATATGGCTGAGGGCGGTTCGCAGCGAGATCAAATGACGAAGCCAAAGTTTTCCAAAACAGCGAGCTGTGAGCAGTGAGCTGGGGGTCCGTTTTTAAACCGGCGGATTTCGGTTCCTCCCACTCGATGCTCTTCCAATGAAATTGTTCCTGTAGGGCGGAGCCCCGCCCCACACGGCTTCTTTCGTGCATCCATTATCTAATACTCAAATCGTCATGTGGAAAAACACCTCTAAAAGTTTGGTTAAAACTTACAGTGGTATGCCAAAGTTTGGGCACCCCTGTAAATTTTCATGATTTTCCTTTATTAATCATTGGTTGTCTGGATAAGAAATTTCAGTTAAATATATCATATAGGAGACAAACACAGTGATATTTGAGAAGTGAAATAAAGTTTATATGATTTATGGAAAGTGTGCAAGAATTATTTAAACAAAATTAGGCATGTGCATAAATTTAGGCACCCTTGTCATTTTATTGATTTCAATACCTTTAGCACTAATTATTAGAACTCAAAATTGGTTTGGTAACCTCAGTGACCCTTGACCTCCATACACAGGTGAATCCAATCATGAGAAAGTATTTAAAGGAGGCCAATTGTAAGTGTTTCTCCTCTTTGTATCTTCTCTAAAGAGTGGCAACATGGGAGCCTCAAAACAACTCTCAGATGACCTGAAAACAATGATTGTTGAACATCATGGTTTAGGGGAAGGATACAGAAAGCTGTCTCAGAGATTTAAGCTCTCAGTTTCAACTGTGAGGAACATTGTGAGGAATTGGAAGACCAGAGGCACAGTTCTAGTTAAGGCCCGAAGTGGCAGACCAAGAAAAATCTCAGATAAGCAGAGGCGCAGGATGGTGAGAACAGTCACAGTCAACCCACAGACCAGCTCCAAAGACCTACAACATCATCTTGCTGCAGATGGTGTCACTGTGCATCGTTCAACTATTCAGCGCACTTTACACAAGGAGATGCTGTATGGACGAGTAATGCGGAAAAAGCCTTTTCTCTGCACACGCCACAAACGGTGTCGCTTGAGGTATGCTAAACCACATTTGGACAAGCCAGCTTCATTTTGGAATAAGGTGCTGTGGACTGATGAAACTAAAATAGAGTTATTTGGGCAAAACAAGGGGCGTTATGCATGGCGGAAAAACAACACAGCATTCCAAGAAAAACACTTGCTACCTACAGTAAAATTTGGTGGCGGTTCCATCATGCTGTGGGGCTGTGTGGCCAGTGCAGGGACTGGGAATCTTGTTAAAGTTGAGGGTCGCATGGATTCCACTCAATATCAGCAGATTCTGGAGAACAATGTCCAGGAATCAGTGACAAAGTTGAAGTTGCGCCGGGGCTGGATCTTTCAACAAGACAACGACCCTAAACACTGCTCAAAATCTACTAAGGCATTCATGCAGAGGAACAAGTACAACGTTCTGGAATGGCCATCTCAGTCCCCAGACCTGAATATTATTGAAAATTTGTGGTGTGATTTAAAGCGGGCTGTCCATGCTCGGAAACCATCAAACCTGACTGAACTGGAGATGTTTTGTAAAGAAGAATGGTCCAAAATACCTTCTGCCAGAATCCAGACTCTAATTGGAAGCTATAGAAAGCGTTTAGAGGCTGTTATTTCTGCAAAAGGAGGATGCACAAAATATTGAGTTAATTTTTCTTTTGTGGTGCCTAAATTTATGCACATGCCTAATTTTGTTTAAATAATTCTTGCACACTTTCCATAAATCATATAAACTTTATTTCACTTCTCAAATATCACTGTGTTTGTCTCCTATATGGTATATTTAACTGAAATTTCTTATCCAGACAACCAATGATTTATAAAGGAAAATCATGAAAATTTACAGGGGTGCCCAAACTTTGGCATACCACTGTATATACAGTGTTATCACATGCTTACAGTTTATAATATCACCATGTCAGTTGCACCACTGATTCGTAATTATTGTGACCATTCATATGAAACTAAACACTAGTGATCGGTTTAACAAGGAAAAGTTATATGGCAAAGACTAAAAATATCATAGGTTCCAATAACACAGCAAGCTTATACAAGACATAAAATACAACATTAATATATATTGTCTCTTGAGAATATTGCTTTAATAGCACAGTAACTATTGATTGTCTTTGGAAATCCCTTATGCAGGCTTGAGTCTTTGTTCTGTCAAGGAAGAGAAAAAAGCGCATTCTACGCGGGAGGAGAAGGGAGGTGTTCCGAGGTCATGAGACTGTCACTTGTTTGGATCTGGTAATTTTCTTAGCCCAGAGTCTCCTCGTAAAACAGTCTTCCCTCGTTGATACCATTATTGAATTATGCGTTAAACAGTCATCTTGGACCATTCCAGATACAGAGTTCTTTGTCCTGTTTTTGGTTGAATTATGTTTAAGTGATAAGAGACCACAGTGGCGTTCCTTTCTTAAATACATCCAGATGTTCTCCTCAAATCTATCCCTGTTTTTAGGGGTCTCATGAGATGGTAAGGAGATTATGGCAGGAAGCTGGTCATTTATTGCTGCCTCAGTACTTGCAGATCCAGGATTGTGGTTCTATAAATCTCTCCCTTCCTGTGTGTTTTGTGGAGATAAGCAAAAGGGGTCCTCCAGACAGCGTGGCGTCCTAAATGGAGTTGGTCCATTTTATGACTCGCACATGTCCCAGACGACAATCCTTTAGTTTTCCTTTCGGCATGTAAGACTCAAATAATTATTTGGGGTCTGCTCGATAAGGTTCTACACGAGAGTAAATGACGACTGCTATATTCATTATTACATCCAACAACAAAAAACATAAATCTCTTAATCTGAGCCATTCATGTCTTCCCCTGCACCGGAGTCGACACAATAACGGATTGATGACAGCTCACTCAAGGCAGGTCTAAGGTAAGACGGCCTTGTCAATCAACTATCGTGGGAGCGGCCTGTGCAGAACTACGTCATTCTGACAGGAATCTTAGAACGGCCTGATTTGAGAAAGGGGATTTAAAAAAAAAAAACACTAGGTGGATTTTTATCATTATAGGATGGATGTGTACACACACTTCCAACACACATTTATGTTCAAACAACTTGTAAAGTGAATTTTGCATCCGATGACCCCTTTAAAGAAAAACAAAAAAACACATCAGACTACAAATAGCTACCTGACCCTTCATTGCTTGCCGTCTTAATGTGCATGCTGTCTTCAAGAAGGAAGGACTATCGACTGACAGAAGGTACTGTGAGTGTAAACAAACAATGACTACCTAATGGTGTTTTTTTTACTCTGGCTGTCTTGTCATCAGAAAAGGCCAAAAGTGAACGAAAACCTGACAGTGAACACATACCTGGATTGCATGAAGAGGACAGTATGGACTGTCAATCCTCCAAAGAGAACTTAAGTTAAAATATGTTTTTATCTGAACTTTGTTCACTCTGTTGCAGTAGTCCCTTGAGGAAACATCATAAATGCAGGAGTATTGTTGTCATAGCTCTACTAACATTTCCTCCATTGTAGGCACTGGACACGCCTACATCCTTTTGCCATCCTGGTCACTGTCACTCGTGTCACCGGAAATGGCTGGCTCTCCATTGAAATTAATAGGACTGTGTTGCTTTGTCGCTGCATCGCTTGTAGTGTGAACGCATCTTTTTTAGTCACTATTTGAAAAAAAAAACTTTTTCTCTTTCCTTTAATCTCTCCCTGTCTAGCTCGTACTTATTTGAACAATGCCTGAAACTTAGTATTACAAGCACTGTGTCTGTTTGAGATGAACTGGATAAAAGCTTCTGCTAAATGAATAAATGTAAATGTAAACTCTATCCACACTGAGATCAGCAGAAGGGCTTTACCTCACTATGAATTAACATGCGAGTTTCAAGGTATCCTTTACGTGTGAAAGATTTTCTGAAGAGTGTGTTACCAAATGATCATTAAGGTGACCTTTCTGTGTAAAACTCTTTCCACACTCAGAGCAGGAAAAAGGCTTTATTCCAGCATGAATTAACGTGTGATTCTCAAGGTTTGTTTTATGTGTGAATGACTTCCCACACTCAGAGCAGCTGAAAGGCTTTATTCCAGCATGAATTAACTTGTGCTTCTTAAGGTTTCCATTACGTGTGAAAGTGTTTCCACACTGAGAGCAGCTGAAAGGCTTTTCTGAAGAGTGAGTTACCAAATGATCATTAAGTTGCCTTTTCTTTGTAAAACTCTTTCCACACTGAGAGCAGGTAAAAGGCTTTATTCCAGTATGAATTGACATGTGATCCTTAAGGTTTGTTTTACGTGTGAAACGCTTTCCACACTGAGAACAGCTGAAAGGCTTTATTCCAGTATGAATTAACATGTGATTCTCAAGGTTTGTTTTATGTGTGAATGACTTCCCACACTCAGAGCAGCTGAAAGGCTTTATTCCAGTATGAATTAACATGTGATCCTCAAGGCTTGCTTTGCGTGTGAAAGACTTTCCACACTGAGAGCAGCTGAAAGGGTTTTCTGAAGAGTGAATATGCAAATGATTCTTAAGTTGCATTTTCTTTGTAAAACTCTTTCCACACTGAGAGCAGGTAAAAGGCTTTATTCCAGCATGAATTAACATGTGATTCTTAAGGTTTGTTTTACATGTGAAAGACTTTCCACACTGAGAGCAGCTGAAAGGGTTTTCTGAAGAGTGAATATGCAAATGATCCTTAAGTTGCATTTTCTTTGTAAAACTCTTTCCACACTGAGAGCAGGTAAAATGCTTTATTCCAGCATGATTTAACATGCGATTCTTAAGGCTTTCTTTACATGTGAAACTCTTTCCACACTGAGAGCAGCTGGAAGGGTTTTCTGAAGAGTGAATATGCAAATGATCCTTAAGTTGCCTTTTCCTGGTAAAACTCTTTCCACACTGAGAGCAGCTGAAAGGCTTTATCCCAGAATGAATTCTCATGTGATTCTTCAGGCTTGTTTTATGTGTGAATGACTTCCCACACTCAGAGCAGCTGAAAGGCTGTTTGACATCTGTTATTTGAATGCTGCAACTCACTGATTTTTCTCCTTTGACATCATGATCTTTCTGACACTGACGTTTCTCCTCTACCTCATTCAGATCTTGTCCTTCTTTCACTTTCATCAGGCCTAAAATGAATAAATAAGAACCAATTGGGACATTTGGGAAAAGGAAAACATTTGTGTACTAGGGCTGCAACAAATGATTATTTTGATCATTGATTAATCTAATGATTATTCGGATGATTAAGGGGGGGGGCACAATGCTGTTTCAGGTATTCAGAGTTGTTTACACTGTTAAATAGTTGGATTCTCATGCTAAGCATGGACAAAGTTTAAAAAAAATAATTTGGATGTATGATGCAGTATTTCTGTGTCAAAATTCTTACTTCTGGGTTCGTACAAGTTTCTGAGTTTTTTTTTTCTTCGATCGTGGCTCTTCATGACGTAAATGAGGGTGGGACTTCGTATATATGCGTTTCTCCCGGAAGAACGCGCCCGTGCACGTTTTGACCACAGCAAGAGCATGCCTATCAACGAGCTTCATTCGGCAGCACTGCACGGAACTTGTCAAGAGTCTTGAATTTATTAACTTTGACTTGAATTTATATTAATTATCTTAAGACACAAAATTTGTTTATCATTAAATTTAACACAGTAGGAAAAAGTATCACAGAGAAAATAAAATGTTGTACAAAAATCGTATTTCTTAGCCTATTTTTATTATTGTTTAACATTTACATCACAATAGGAAAAAGTGTCCCAGAGAGAGAAAAAAAAGTGTAGGTTGTACAAAAATAGCCTATTAGCTATTTTTATTAGTCTTGTCAAAATGTGTTTGACATTTTTTCTGTTAAAGTAAGAAAGTGTCACAGAGAAAAATAAATAAATAAATAAATATGACACCTGTCATTTAAGATTATAGGCTAAGCAAAATATAAATAATAATATAATCATATATAAATAAAAAAAAAAAATTTTTTTTTCAGAAATGTTTTACTTTACATTGTAATGAATCTAAAATGTATGAAAGTCTCACTTTTTGAAATGTTACAAGAAAAAAATGAACTTTTTCACGACATTCTAATTTATTGAGATGCACCTGTATAAGATCCGTAAATTCGCAAACATTAAAGTCTCAAATTCAAAGAGATATTCTTTATAAAAGTTAAGACTGCTTCCTAAAATGCCTCATTTAAACATGCCCCCACAAATCTACATCACTGTGTTGGCCGATTTGCATAACACCGCCCAAATGTTTACGCAAAGAAAGAGGGTATAACTTTTATTCTTGCTGTAGTATTGTTGCTGCCGCCACCATGTCGTGGAGACGCTGTGCGTTTCCAAATATGGTAAGGGGCGTAACATTTCCATCACACGCTTGAGGTATTCGGCCAATCACAACGCACTGGATAGCTGGCCAATCAGATCACACCATGCTTATCAGAACGATGAGTTTTGTAAAAATCAATGTGTTTCAGAAAGGCAGGGCAAAGAGGAGCAACAATAATGTACGGTGTGGAAAATAATATTTTGAAACTTAAACACATTGCATTACACCAAATACACAAAATAATGTTCTTTTTAGCATCGTCATATGACCCCTTTAACTGAACACTGCATTCGTTTCATGTGTCATAGAATGGAAGCTCTCAGGAGCACACAAACATCACATCCTTCTGATTTTCCAAGCAAAAATGTTCAGAGTACTTCACATAAAAATCAGTCCGTTTCGTCTCAAGCTGTTTACATTACTGGCAATAAAGAAGCGATTAATGCATGAAGATTCTTACAAATAGCCCCATTAGACGTTTAATTTCAGACCCCCAAAATTACAAGCCCTAAAGATACAATACATTCAAATGAAAGCAATCGTAATGCATTAATTAAATTTGAAAGCGTGTAACATTCTTGTGCCCCTCTATTATTGCAATCATTAATAACTCTTATCTACTGGAAAGGTTTCTTCAGCCCTCAAGTTAGCTGCCATTACACCAATTCTTAAAAAGACTGGTTCTAATTTTTAATTACATTTGTCAAATTACAGGCCTTTTGCCCATCTTTCTTTTTTAGATAAGGTTCTTGAACGAGTTGTTGCTGGCCAGTTACAGCAATACCTGTCCATAAACAATATCTTAGAACCTTTTCAATCTGGATTCAGATCAGGTCATAGCACTGAGACTGCTCTAATCCGGGTTACAAACGATCTTCTCATTTCTGCTGACAAGGGGGCTTGTAGTATTTTACTCCTGTTAGATATTACTGCTGCTTTTGACACAATATCTCATGTTGTCCTTCTTGAAAGACTGCCTACATGGTTAAGCATCTCTATTGCACCTGAATGGTTTAAATCTTATCTCACAAATCGCTATCAATTAGTTTGTTTGGGGAAATGTCAATCTGAACCAACATTAGTACAGCAGGGTGTCCCGCAGGGGTCTGTGCTTGGGCCCATCTTGTTTAGCATTTATATGTTGCCTTTGGGTCAGATCATTTGTGAGTTTGGGTTACGGTTTCATTTCTTTGCCGATGACACTCAGATCTATCTCAGCACGCACACTAATTCAAATCTTGCGGTTACAACGCTTACCGCTTGCTTGGGCGAGATAAAAGCCTGGATACACATTAATTTTCTCAAGCTCAATGACTCAAAAACAACTTTTATGTGTCGGAATGCCAACGGCTTTACATAAATTAAATATTTCTAATGTGATTACCGATTGGGAACTTTGCTACCCCGTCTACCCAAGTACGCAATCTTAACGTTATTTTTGACCCTCAACTATTGTTTGATGCCCATATCAAAATGGTTTAAAAAACTGCATTCTTCCACCTGAGAAATATTGCACAACTCCATCTTTCTCTATCATTGCCAGATGCAGAAAGGCTTTGGGTTAATAAAAGTGCATGATAAATAAAATGCATTATTATTATTATTAAACCACACATGTGAGTGAGTTCAGCTTTGAGAATGAAAACCAACCTGTTTGTGTCTCAGTATCTTCATGTTTGACTCTGAATGTTTCTTCAATCTTCATGTCTTCACTCTCCTCTTTAATAAACACCATCTTTGTTTGTTTCTCAGTATCTTCATGTTTGACTCTGAATGTTTCTTCAATCTTCATGTCTTCACTCTCCTCTTTAATAAACACCATCTTTGTTTGTTTCTCAGTATCTTCATGTTTGACTCTGAATGCTTCTTCAATCTTCATGTCTTCACTCTCCTCTTTAATAAATGCCATCTTTGTTTGTTTCTCAGTATCTTCATGTTTGACTCTGAATGTTTCTTCAATCTTCATGTCTTCACTCTCCTCTTTAATAAACACCATCTTTGTTTGTTCCTCAGTATCTTCATGTTTGACTCTGAATGATTCTTCAATCTTCATGTCTTCATTCTCCTCTTTAATAAACACCATCTTTGTTTGTTCCTCAGTATCTTCATGTTTGACTCTGAATGTTTCTTCAATCTTCATGTCTTCACTCTCCTCTTTAATAAACACATCTTTGTTTGTTCCTCAGTATCTTCATGTTTGACTCTGAATGTTTCTTCAATCTTCATGTCTTCACTCTCCTCTTTAATAAATGCCATACTTATAATAGTGTGTCACGTGGATCTCAGTTGATTCAACAGGAGTTTTTCTGTGTTTGAACACTGTGTTCTGGTTAAGATGAGAATAATTAACATGAAGAAAAATGAACCCAAACTAAATCTCTGCGTGCATCTCAGTTCAGTTCAGTACTCAGTTCACTGGTAAAGGAGTCAGAGTGAGAGTTAATGGCCTTCAATCACCTGAAGAGACGAAATTAGCACTTAAATTAATAAAAGGACACAAATTATATAGTTCATATTTATTTAACTTTCATGAAACATTTGCAGTTGGTTTGTAAAACTTGTCATCACACATGTTTGTGTTTGTTGCATTTTCACTGTTTTGAGCAGCAGGAGTCGTCAGCGCGCTCTGATTCGAGTGATTCAAAACAGTGAATCATTTTGTGAATCAAACGATTCTGTTGACTCGTGGGTTCGAAAAGCTCCGTTTTTCTCAACATTACTTGCCAGTGACTGAGTTCGTTTTCATGATAGAGAGCGAAATGAGACGCACTTTTTCTGTTACTCGTGTGCGAATGTTTTACTAACACAAAATAACATGCATTAATCTCACTAGATAAAACATTACAGTGTTACTTTTGGTACACGATTTATATAGAATTACTATCTACACGAGTTGTATTGATTTAAACATTTTAAATGATTAAAAGCACCCACCTCTCTTGAGCCGAATCACAGCCGCAGCAACGCGGCGCAGCCTTATGACGTCACATCACCACACCAAAATAAAAGTCCTGATAAATGCATATAACTTTACATTAGTAAACAAATATAAATAATAAGGCGTAGGACGAATTTCAGACACTTAAGGATACATTTTCAGTATCTTGGTCTTAAAATTACAGGATTGGAAAGAACTTCTGAATGTATCAAATAATTTGTAGATCAAAATTAAATTTGTGGTTGCAGAGAGATTTATCTATTTAATTTATTAAAAGAAACCGAATCCCTTTGTCAATGTAACCATCTTATTCCATCTCAGTTTCTCCCCAGAATATAAACACAATAAATCTAATTTCAGCTTTATTTGGTTGAAGTGGATTTCATTAAAGGTCCATGATTGTAAAGGATTACATCGACGGTAAGTTTAAAACAGAGTATTTTGACTGTCTGAATAGAAATCTTTAGTTAAAATTACTTGAAAATTTTAATAAAATGATTTAAATTTCCCCAGATTATTTGTGCTAAAATGCGATTAAAATTAAACAAGTTACTTAAGCGCTCAGATTTCAAGTAATATATATATATATATATTTTTTTTTTACAGATTTCAGGAGGCTGTTCTTACAGCTGAAGACAAAGCACTCAGATCACGAGCTTGTATGCAAAGGATGTGAGCAGTTCTAGTTCAAGTCGCTCAGCAGCTCTAAAACAATCAGCAGATCTATAGCTCTCATTATCAGAGAGATCAGGGAAACTCCAGATACATTCACACTTAATTCACACTAATTAGCATCAACAATGACATTCAAATAAAGAAACGAGGCAGAAGCATCAAGAGCAACACTGACAAAAGACTGATTTTACATTTGTATTCACACACCAACAGCAAATGAGATTCATTTTAACATTTAAATGACATTTATGTTGCTGGTGGCTTTCTAAAGCTACAAATTAATTTTGACACAAATATTTGTGTGTTTCTGCGGTAATTATAATTAAAGGCCAGATCATCTTTCCTTTTCATGTCCTATCATAAATAAATTCGAGAAGATGAACAAATGTATTGATGTGCCTTTGTTAGAAAATAAGCATTTGGAAGTGTTTTAGCAATAAACTATGACCACTTATTCATTATAAAAAGGGGATTGGAAATCCATCCGCTTCACAACTCCGGCTTTTGGTGAACACATGAACATATTACCTAACAGTTTTACAGGCATAATACACGAGTGAGGAAAAGAGAGAAAGATCAAGGCAATATGTGAGATGTTGGAGATCAGCCAAATGTGTTAATAATCCAGAAGTAAATCATCCAGAACTAGTCGCAGGGTGTCAGACGGACTCTGAAGATGCCTTGGGTTCTGTGGAGGAGCATCATTCACATGGGAAGAAAGTGACTTTGTGAAAGCCATGGACCTTGAGGAAAATGATGACACAACTGACCAGAAAGACAAATTATGACTGGCAACAGATCTGGCAACCTGGACATATTTACAATAGCCTCTGCATTAAAACCTTCTGGAGAAGAACCCTGCTGAAGAGCTGCAGGACAATGACACCATTCATTTGTCTTTCAGTGTTGATGGCCTGCCATTACTTAAGAGTTCAGGGAAAGTCATGTGGCCTGTCCTATGTGCCATCCACCTCAACCCCATTGTTGTTCTCCCTGCAACATCAATCTGTGGTTCAAACAGACAAATGATCTGCATTTTTTAGATGATGCAGCAGCAGACCTCAAAGACCCCTTGTCTTGTGGCATGCAATGCCAATTTTAAAAAAAAAACAGCACAAATGAGCTTTGTGGTCAAGAGTTTTTACTCTATTCTCCACCGTTTAAGTAAATTAGCATTTATTTTCTTCTCTTTTACTACTGTATATTGTGGGATTTACAGAGGAATCATCAGCTGGAGTTATTGCACAGTGTTGGGTCTGTGAAGATGATGTGGTATAAACGTCCAGAAGCCCAACCCACCTCATTATAATCTTTAAAGTTTCAATTGAACCAAGAAGGTAACAGAATTAGCCTCTTGACTTTTTTTTTTTAAACAAATTTCAGCAACGACGCAGTTACTGACTCCTTACCAATCCAAAAAAATGTGCAAAAAAAAAGGATATTTGGTTTTATTAAGGTTTGATTTTATTAAGGCTCAAAATTTGGTGTAAAGACGCCCCCAGATTGTTTTGTTACATTTGATTCAATGAAATTTGTATTTGATAACAATTGTAACTGTATTAAATAAAGTATTTACTCTGTCTTTGCAATGCTTGTGTATTTGCAGATCATTTTTTATGTTGCCTAGTTTGTGGCTTAATTTACGTTGAGCAGCAATTTTGCTGTAGTTAAAGGGAGATGTCAAGCATTTATTTACTTTTTAATGTTGCTGAGGAATGAGTTAAAGCATAAAGCATACAGGACACTCCGTAAATGTTTCTAAAGAGTGGTCAAAAGTGATAAACAATAGCTAGCTAACTAACTAATAATGGCTAGACGCTGCATTTGCCTGTAAACTACAGATTCACGTCATGCTAAGAAAATAATGAAGGGTTCCTGTTGGTTTCACACCTAATTCTTCTCCTTGATTCTGCAAATAATGTTTTCATCTCGCCTTTTTTTTGTCACCCTGTTAACCGATCAAGTAAATCTTGTCCAAGGATAACCAACGCCTGTTGCCTTTCAAAGCTGGAGCCTCAAATATTATACCTCTTTCCAGCAGACAATATAGTCAATATAGGCCATAGTTCAATTAGGAAATGCAAGTAATTTTTATAAACGTGCCTTAGAAAAAAACATTACTGGTGTGCATCTTGAGACAAAACAAAGGCACTGATTTGTTTTAAGATCAGTCAGTGCAAGTTTCTATCAGTTGAAACAGCTCAGAATTACATTTTAGTCCAGGACTAGGCTTAAGCCTTGTTTGAGAAACCGGGGGTAAGTGTACTTCTTTGTACTATCTTGAAGTATTTTTTATTGTTTAAAGGGGTCCTATTATGCTTTTTCACTTTTTTAATTTTAGTCAGTGTGTAGTGTGTATGTTTGGGCATAAAACGATCTACAAAGTTACAAATCTCAAAGTCCACTCCAAAGGGAGATATTTAGTTTAAAAAAAATCCCTTTTCAAGAACTACAACGAACGGCTCGTTTGGACTACAAAGTTGTTTTCCTGTATTTGTGATATCACAAAAATAAATCCCGCCTACGGAAATTCAAATGGTTGGCAGATGGGGAGAACACTTGGTTGAGCTCTGCACGTTTCAAAATCTTAACCCGGTGCTGGTGTTTTTATATCACTGTATTTCTGAAGGAAACCAACTGTCTTCAGAAAAATTTGGATGTCAATTTCATTTCATCTTGCATGTAATAGATAAAGCAGCATTTGTGAGCGGAGCGCTGCTTTGTGTACAGCGTTACCGTGGAAACCTTGATCTCTCCCGCTTCAACAGCGGCTCCTGCTGGCAGAGAATGAATTTGCAGATATATGCCACAAATATTGTAAGTCTGTGGGACTATGGTATAAATAAATTCAACTGTATAACAGTTTCACTGCAATTCATGTTATAATGTTAGAATTAAAGAACAATAAACATAATACATATTACCGTTGCACTTATCTGTACATAGTCAATGCAGTTATTTTTAAGCTGTTGTTGACATCCTATCTAAAATGTGATTTAGCAAAAAAAACAATAACGTTACCACTCTAATGTCTTGCAATATCCATGCGTACAAAGGTTCTGCGCGATCCTCTTGTTCAATATTCTCGGGGTCTGAATTGATATGGCAATATTGACGAACTTGCTGTTTTGGCAAGGGGCAGGGCAGTACTGAAACACCGTCTAAGCTGTTCGCCAATCACAACGCACTGGGACAGCTAACCAATCACAACACATTTCGTTTTTCGGAAGGCGGGCTTTCATCAAACCCTGAACTAATCGAGCCGTTTGTGCCAGGCTGGGAAAAGAATAATAATGTAAATTATGTGAACAATAATGCAATTTTCGAACCACCAAGCATGAGAGCATGTTCTAGTACACCCCCAAAACAAAATCAAGACTTTGTAACCCCTTTAAATTGTTAAATTTCTTATTCAAAACAAATAAATATCCACATAGAATCTGTAAACTGTTTTCTTTTCTTACATGTTGCTTTAATGTCACATACTAATTATGATCAATAATACACCTGCACTGTGGAGAGCATCCTAACCGGCTGCATCACCACCTGGTTTGGAAACCGCACCGCTGGCAACCACAAAGCTCTGCAAAGGGCTGCCCGACACATTGTTGGAGGTGAGCTTCCCTCCCTCCAGGACATCTACACCAGGCGGTGTATAAGGAAAGCCCGGAGGATCATCAATGAATCCAGCCAACCGTCCCACAGACTGTTCTCTCTGCTGCCCTCAGGAAGACGTCTCCGCAGCATACGATCCCGCATTAGCCGACTGAGGGATAGCTTTTTCCCTCAGGCTATCAGGCTAATGAACAGTCAGAACTAATACACCCTACAGCACACTCCCACTTTACGATATGCCACGCACTGCACTTTAACTCCACAGTTCAATCTGGACTACACGTACACACTGCACAAATACAACAATCTATCTGCTACCACTGGATACCATCCAATGCACATACATGACATTTGCGTATCCAGCTTATGTACAATCTACTGCACCTTTGCATATTATTGTGTGTGTATATACTGTAACTACATAAGAGCTGTTTGTGTGCAAAAAAGTGCTGCAAGATTCTGGATAAATTGAGACTTTTTTAATGGAGGTTTTAGTTCACTTACAATTCAGAAGAAAAATATTAAACAACTAAACACAATCTCATGTAATTTATGAATGGACTGATTCAATGACTCACTCAAGATTTACTTGTTTCATTATTGGATGAAGCAGTGTTTTTGAATGAATTTCTTGAATGAATGATTCAAAGACAACACATTTTTAACAGCTCCTTTTCAACCCCTAAAAATAAAAGATGTGCACACAGGAATTTAAATTTAAATTTTACAACAGGTATCCAATTCCTGACATTAAGTATCTGATTCTGGAATTGGAATTGATTTTCGATTCCCAACCCAATTCAACGGTCACATTTAAAGGTGCACTGTGTAATATTTAGGATGATCTGTAGACAGAAATGCAATATAATATACATAACTATGTTTTCAGAGGAGTATAAAGACCTTACATAATGAACCGTTATGTTTTTATTACCTTAGAATGAGCAATTTATATCTACATACACCGCGGGTACCCTTACATGGAAGTCGCCATTTAGCGCTGCCATGTATCTGTAGTAGTCTTTAACGGACAAAATGCTCTACAGAGCGCGTTTCGTCACTATGTTGTTCTTGCGAAAAAACACTGACACAATGATGAACAAGTACAGTAATATTCGCAATGACATCGGTTTATTGAATAATTAAGTAAATATAATTCCTTAATTTACCTTTGTAAAGAAACCTCATTGCTCTCCGCGGTCTCAGACGACGGCATCTTAGCCCTGTATCGGCCACCGTAGCTTCTCTAAAGGGAGGGGTGAGCGGGGGACTGAGCCGTTGGATGCAATCCGCAACCTCAACCGCTAGATGCCACTAAAATCTACACACTGCACCTTTAAGAACAGAAATTAAAATAATAAAATAGGCTTACCCTTCAAAAAAGTCAGTGATGGCTCCTCTTTTTTCCCTTGTCCAGGTCTAAAAATAATTATGTAAGCTGTAAGTAGTAATATATTTACGTTGTTGTTACTGTGAATATATTTGGTAAGTCAGTAGTCACTGAATACATTATTGAATATTAATGTTATTATTGGTGATATACTTGCTGGATACATTAATTAGAATAGTGCAAAAAGACACAGATATTCATTTTCATTAGGTGTCCAAGGACAGAAGGTGCTGGAACCCTATTGTGTCTGTACTGTTTTTTTTTATTATTAGTATATATCCAATTTTAGGCAATGCATATAATTATTCCACCAATAATAAATATAGCTGCACGCAGCGATGGCGGGCCCAAGCCGTCAGTGGCACCCCGGTGGCATCAGGAAAACTGTGCCCAGCGGGCACATGCATTTACAGTAACCCTCTGGCAGTCTGGTTTTAAGGGATACAGCAATTAAAGGGTTAATCCAAACCATCAACTCTGTGAAACACACACAAACACACACAGAACAATATGGCCACCTAATCATCCCCATACACTGATTGGCTTCATCACTCTGTCTCCTCTCCACCAGTAAGCTGGTTTGTGGTGGGCGTTCTGGCACACTATAGCTGCCGTCACATCATCCAGGTGGATGCTGCACACTGGTGGTGGATGAGGAGATCCCCCCCTTCCTTGTAAAGCGCTTTGAGTACCCAGAAAAGCGCTAATGTAACAAATTATTATTATTTAGGGGTGTCAACTTTAACGCGTTAACGCATGTGATTAATCTAAAATTTTTAACGCGTTAATATTTTTTTAACGCAAATTAATCGTTTGATAAGGTTTGACCCCAACTTCTTCCCGTCATCGCAGCGCGGAAGGTTATCTATAATTGTGTGATGAGGGTACAGCGAACAGTGTTGCCAGGGTAGCGGCTGTGGGATATTTTGAAAATACAGTCGCGGGAAAAATTACAGAGCCGAGGGTTGCGTTTTTTTGGGCTACTTTTATAATCTACCGCGGCCACTCAAAGTGTATATAGACAAATAAAAATTTAAATAGATCCTTTTACTAATGTGTATCATACTTGGAATGTACACCTGGCAACTTCAGAACGGAGAGGCGGTTGTAACATCACAAACAACGTGAGTTTCAGTCAGAGCATACAACACAGCAGAAATAAACATGACAACAGCCACTATACATTATATAAGATAATAAACACACGATTACAATAGGATATGGTTTCTATGTGATTTTCTTGAGATGAATATGTAACTTACATCTGAAATGCTCATTTTGGCAGCGATATAAAAGGCTATAAAAAGCATATTTTAACAACAGTAAACGACCAAATTCCACATGTGATCGCAAAAGGAGGTTATTACAAACACTCGATGGTGGTTTGAAGTGAGTTCTGAGTAAAAGTGTACTATTAATCTCATAATAATTGTCTTATGATGCTAATGTTAGCTCTAATGCACCAGAACAGGTCCAATTCTTCTTCATAATGCATTTTGTCATAATACTTCACGTAAGGTCGCAAGAAAATGTTTTGTTGTATTTATTTAGAAATACTTTTGATAATAGTTGGGTACATGTATCCTGGGATTGAAGCGATGTGGCTTGGTAAACGTTTTATTGCCAGTATAAAGACTGATAATGGCTGAATAAAAACAAAAGAATAATAAGGATTATGTCTCATACCTGGCGGAGGTGTGAAAGGTTATGTTTCCTTAAACTAGTTTGTCATGCATTTCTTTATTTCAACACATTTACAGGTAAATCCTAGTATTTTAAATTTGTGATTAATCATGATTAATCACAGTCCATGACTGTGATTAATGCGATTAAATTTTTTAATCGATTGACAGCACTATTATTATTATTATTATTATTATTATATAAAACTTTAGTAACACTTTACAATAAGGTTTCAGTTTTTAACATTAACTATATTAATTAACATGATAATTAATAGATGGGTGACTTTTCCATTTGTTGACATGACATGATTAGATTCAGATGGTAAATATCATATATTATGTTGGGTGTCCATATTAGAGATAATCACTATGTTTAGAATGAAACCATCATATTTAAATCATATTATATAATAAAATATCATTTGTTGTTACTACTGTAAATCTATATTCAATTATTATGGCATATCCTTCAATGTTTTCAGAATATTTACATTTTAAAATTAATTTGTTTCTGTATTTTAAAATATGATTTATATTAAGATATTTTAATGACAGTATATTTATTGAACAAAAATGTATTCTTTTATTTATCAAAATAAGCAGAAAATAGTACAAACTTTTCTAAAGTGATTGTTTTGAACAAGTATTAACTTAGACATTATTTTAGCTGAATATTTGTATCAATACTGTGTGGCCACCTCATACATTTATACAATTTTTAAACAAAATAAACAACTTTAATGATTTATTTTCACACAAAATATGTTGTGTCATTAATGTTCAATACAACGTATATATTTTTTCTGCAATTATACATCTTAGGCGCAGTGAATAGCACAGTTTTTCTTAAGGTGGGCATTTAGCCCCGTTGTACCCTGGTGGATTTCTCAAGACACAACCAGTTTCTTATTACAGTAGACTACTATTTCTACTATCTTGCTGTTTGCTGCTCATTTAGAAGATTGCCTTTAGTTGTCATCTAACAATATTATGCAATGCTGAATGAATACAAATTGCTAGGTGTTTCTCTCGTATTATTTCCCTCCTCTCGCCGCTTCGCTCCAGTCCAGCGGGTGGCGCTACACACACACGTTTGTTTTCCAAACACCATTAAACCTCAGAGGAAGAAGTTCAGTTTCACCGCGCTCTCTGTTGTTTTGTCCTGATGCTGCCTAAATACAAACGGCTAGAAATGTTGTTTCTGTAAATAGAGAAATACAGTTTTTGAATCAGGTCAGTAAACACCTGTAATATTCTGATCCTCACAGTCAAGACTAAGTGTTGAAGCAAGCAGGAATATCTGGAGGAGTATCATCTGAACTGAGATCTGCTGCTGTGAAGATGCTGTTTGTTAAAGAGGAGAACACGAGTGAACCAGAAACCTGCAGAATAAAACAGGAGGAACCAGAACCGAGGAGAATAAAGCACGAGGAACCAGAACCCTGGAGAATAAAACACGTGGAACCAGAACCGAGGATAATAAAACACGAGGAACCAGAACCCTGGATAATAAAACACGAGGAACCAGAACCGAGGATAATAAATCACGAGGAACCAGAACCCTGGATAATAAAACACGAGGAACCAGAACCGAGGATAGTAAAGCACGAGAAACCAGAACCGAGGATAATAAATCACGAGGAACCAGAAACCTGGATAATAAAACACGAGGAACCAGAACCGAGGATAATAAAGCACGAGGAACCAGAACTGAGGATAATAAAACACGAGGATCATGGAGGTTGGTCTTTATTCTTTATTAATAATGATTGTTGTACATTAGGTTTACAATAATTTGCCTGCAGATCCCTAAAAGCTTACATTCCACCTATTTATCATTAAAATGTCTTAAATACACATTTTAAAGGTCTTAAAAATGCGATGGAACTGGCAACGAGAACTTTATTTTATTTTCTCGTTGCTTTTTTAAGTCGTAAAACTGTTACGTGTGAGACAGATTCACTTTGTTTTTACATTAGTGTGATCGCAAACAGTTTGTGGGCACCTATTTTCTTGCTGTTTTTCGCCTAAAAATAATTAAGTGTTTTTGCATAAAAGTCAATGGAGTCATGCTTAAATTTGATGTATATGCATGAACATTATCCATTATAGCTAAATGTTTTAATTATTTAAAACATTTAATCTAAAATATATATATATATATATATATATATATAATGTGATAGTTTGATACCTGCAGATGCCTTGTAGGCAGCTCATCAGATTCAGTGACTTTTGTTATAAAACCTGTAAAATAATAAACGGATGAAGAAAGTAAATGACTTCAAAATGCATCTGAGATCTGAGGGTAAAACATTATTTTTTTTTTAAAAGTTATACAGACAACAATGATCCAGTTCACACAGATCCATGAATCTTCACTTTGTGAAGAAACAATACATGCTCATAGACTGAACAAGTAATACACGTGATGTTGCCGCTTTGCTAGAGAAATATGCTGCGGGGCAATCAGAACTTGGTACTGTTACAAGCTTCGCACAAGCGGAAGCAATTTTGTAATTTTTCGTGCAAAATGGTTCAAGAGCAACTTTTGAAGTTCTTTAAAAAGAAGACAACAGAAGGTATGATTTTTCCTTGATTAGAATTTAAAGATATTCTCCTGACATAATGTATGTGTGACTGTGAGGGACTGAGAGATGATAGGAGAGCTGATATTATCCAACTCTGAGAAAGAAAAAAAAACATGGGCGGTATATCGAGTTTGTAAGATATATTCTTTATAAGCGATACGATATGAAGCAATACGTTAATATCGATATACAGTAGTTTGATACGAGCGCATCTGAAAAAAATTCTAGGGAGGACACAGACTGAACTGCTGCGGAGAAAGTGCATAATACAATTTGTTCTAAACATGTGACAAACTTTTTATGAAGGGCTTTAAAAAAATTGTAAGATATAGTAGCCTGGAGTTTATAGTTTCAGTTTAAAACGGCTCTGACAGAAAGGTTGCGTGTGAGGCTGACAAAGATGCTACTCGCGCTGTTTAATGTGTTTGAGATGTGCTGTTTTCCTAAATGCTGAACTTACATTTCACAGGTATATTCTTCATCAGTAAATGTTAGAAAGTCATGGAAATATTTCCATTTTGCTGTCAGAAGTGCTTGAGCTTTTGCTTTGCGATTCTCTGCTAAACTTCACAGACTTCATTTAGAACGAGCGCCGCCACGCGCATGCGTGCCAAACAGACGCAGCTCAATGAAATAGGAGCGCAATAACTCTGACTAAAATATACATTTTGCTGAAATATTTGTAGTTGGACAATAAATGTGACATATAGAATTTTAAACCTACAAGTAAGTGTATTTGTATGATAGCACTAACTGTAAAGTGTAACGGGGTAATCAAAATAACCTTTTTACTCAATTAGTCTGTGCTTTTTTATTATTTTCATTTTTAGTTTAGTAAATTTAACTTCTGCTTTAAAAGCATTATTTTTGTTTTTAGATTTCAATGTTACAATGTTAGAATGTAATGTGATTTTAACCCTTTTTTGCACATAATATATGCCTACATGCTTAACCCTCTAAGCGCCAAAGTCGCAAAATTGCGACAAGACGTCATACTTAATCAAATAGACCTTAGTTCCTTATATGGTGTAATATCTCATTTGTATTCCCTACCACTAGATGGCAGACATGTAGTACTTCGATTCTAGACCAAAATTACGTCCTGTTCCTATTCAAAGTGTTCGAGGAAATAGCAGAGAAATGAGCGATCGTGTCATTGATGCGGAAGCAGTTCAGTTCACAGCGTAACGAGTGAATTGTGAGATTTGTGAGAGAAAATCGCCAAATGGCTAATAGAAAGTTGTACCGTGAGGATGTGTTGCAAATGTTATTCGCCGATTCTGACTCTGAAGGGGAATATTTGCCTTTTGGAAATGACGATCGGCCGTCTAATGATCGCGCTTCTCCCGGTACATCTTTGCAGCGCAATGGTGCTGCCGTGCAAGGCGAGAGAGTTCACGAAGCACAAACAAGTGATCAGTTGACCCTTTGCCCAACGGGGATGGGGGTGGCAGGGGTGGACGTGGTCGTAGTGTCCATAGGAGAGCTGCTGATCTCTGAGCTCACGGAGCGCCGCTGGCTCCGCGCCGCGATGCTGATGATCGGCCAGATTGCGTCTTTTTTTCTGATCGCGCGCGCGCTCTACGGGCCGCCAGTACAGGTGCAGTCAGTGTGGGGTTGGTCTACCATACTTTTAAGAACTATAAACTGTGTCACTTAGATACCTGAATGGGCAGATAGCTGGTCAACTGATCACAAAATAGGCACATGTATTTTACTATGGCACAGTAATATAGTAATAATTTACTACTTTCTCCCATTTTACTGTTGATTTCCTCTTTTCCTGATCATTTGGAATGAGGATAAAAAGACAAAAAACAAAACAAACATGCAAATAAGTTCAAACATCCATTCAATATCTATTATTTCCTGAATATTACTGATGAACTGATCAAAAAGTAGGCTACTGTTCACATGAGTTTTACTACTATATAGGATAGTAATATAGTAATAATTTAGTACTTTCTCCTGTTTTATTGTTGATTTCCTCTTTTCTGATCATTTGGAATGAGGATAAAAAGAAAAAAAACAAACAAACAAACAAACATGCAAATAAGTTCAAACATCAATTTAATATCTACTATTTCCTGAATATTATGAAATTCAAGAGGGCCGCCCCCCTGTTGACGTCATAATATGCAAATTAGATGAGTATATTTACACCCCACATAAACTTTAGGTCATGCCCAACATTTTTCTAATTTACAGTAGATCTCTATCTTTAAGCCCTTTCAAGCCACAAGCTTTTGAAATCTTGATGTCAAAATCCAGCATTAAAAAAAAAAAACCCTGGCGCCTAAAGGGTTAAATTCACTTTGTTTAATCCAAATACAAAATACCGAGATATATACCGTATACCAAAAAATACAGAGATATGAATTTTTGCTCATATCGCCCAGCCCTACCTGAACCATTTGAGTACCATCCCAGAAAGCCCGACCCAGTTATCCAGTCTCTCTAGAAGTATGTTATGATCGACAGTGTCAAACACAGCACTAAGATCTAGTAGTACCAGCACTGATATTTTGCCAGAATAAGAATTAAAGCGAATATCATTTATTATCTTAATGAGTGCTGTCTCTATGCTGTGATGCGCTCGGAAACCAGATTGAAAATTGTCCAGGTGACCATTTGAGTTTAAGTAGTTGTTCAGCTGATTTAAGAACTACCTTTTCAATAATCTTGCCTATAAAAGGAAGATTTGTGATTGGTCTATAGTTGCTCAATATGGTGTTACCAAGATTGCTCTTTTTCAGAAGGGGCTTAACAACTGCAGTTTTCAGGGATTGTGGAAAAGTCCCTGAAAGAAGTGAGGATCACTTCTAAGAGGTCTGCTTCTAAACAGTTAAGCACACTTTTGAAAAAAAGATGTGGTAAGTGTGTCAAGATAGCAGGTCGACTATTTAAAGTGCTGTACGATTTCTTCCAAAATTTTGCTTCAAAAACAGACATTTTTGAAAATGCAGTCAAATCTGTCTGACCGCTGCATAACTTGAGGATGTGCCAAATCGCTTTTCTGATATTATTGAGCTTCTCAGAAAAGAAGGAACTCATTGCATTTGCTGTCGGAGAGCATTTCACTGGGAATCTGACTTGGGGGGGGGGTTGTTAGTCTCTCAACAGGAACAACAAGATTGTGAGTGTTGTTCAAGTTACTGTTTACAAAGTTTGATAAGAAGGTCTGTCTAGCTGTGGCTAGTTTCACATTAGCCGCTTTTCCACTGTCGGGCCAGTGCGAGCCAGTGCTTTAAACGGGCCGGGCGGGGCTAATAGCCTCGGACCTGTAGCACCGAGCTCAAAATCACGCTGCGTTTCCACCGTCGGGCCAGAAGCTCTGCAGCGCTTCACTAAAACCCGCCCTTTACACGCCTCTCTAGAACAACGTCAAACAACCCCATCATTTCACCAACAAAGAGAAGTTATCAGAAAACAAATAAGAAACTGGAATTAGCGCGATCACAAAACGAACATGATAAAAGCGGCCGTTTGTTTGCATATTTTGTTAAAGATTTCAATCCAAAAGCATCGATGTTTTACATTAATAGGTGATACATTGATCATAATGAATTAATCAGGATTGAAAATTATTCACACAGAAATAAAGCGGTATAAACCGTTATTTCACAAAGGAAAGAGGACACATACCCTACTTTCAGTCGAGTCTGTTTCTGTTTATTTGTAGTCACAGAATACATCACATTTAGAATCATTTCTATATATTTTTTTCATCAAAAATACAACCCGAGTAGAAGAGGGAGCTCCCGAACAAAAAACATTATTATATATTTTTTATGACATACGTGGAGCTAAAGTCTTGAGATGACACTTATGACAGATAAAATATGTTACTAAATAAATATACGATTGTGATAGCCTTATTGAGAAGCTCTTATTTCTTCAAGCGGTCGTTTTTACCATGTTTACTATGGTAATGGCTAGCGTGCATAGTCTTTTGCATTGCTTATTTCTGCCTTGTATAATGTGATCATAATCCACATCGGAACTCAAACAGTTATTTCAAACAATCGCTGCTGTTTGAAAGCGAGTCTTAAGCTAAAATTATTTTAAAAGTCTTTAATACTGTTGTTATAGCTGTTAACTTTATGAAATGATCCGCAACACTGACGCTCTCAAGATGCTGAGAAACTCTGCCTTTGTTCAGAACCACTCCTCTAGCCCCAGCTGGCCCGCTTTGGCCCAAGGTTTTCGTTGGGCCAAAAAACCTCCCCACTTTCAATTGTTTTACTTCAATGATAGGTTAGAATTTTGTGAATTTTTTGAGTGAAAGATCAAAAGGATAAAAAATGCAGATTTATTTTCACAGCCGCCTTTGCTCATATTTATCAAGGGTGCCAATATTAGTGGAGGGCACTGTATTGTCCTTTAGCACTCCTGCATCAAGTTTGTTTGAGTGGAGGCCATCCAGTTTAAACAGTTGTCTATGGCCCCAGAAAAGATTGAAGTCGTCGATAAAGTTGACTATTTATACAGAAGGTTCTTTGTAGCCATGTACAACCCCAAATCAGAAAAAGGTGAGACAGTATGGAAAACGCAAATAAAAAAAGAAAGTAGTGATTTCTAAATTTACTTTGACTTGTATTTCATTGCAGACAATATGAACACAAAATATTTCATGTTTTGTCTGGTCAACTTCATGTCATTTGTAAATATACATCCTTTCCTGTCATTCAGACCTGCAACACATTCCAAAAAAAGTTGGGACAGTAAAGCATTTACCACTTTGTAATGTTGCCATTCCTTTTCACAACACTTAAAAGACGTTTAGGGACTGAAGACACCAAGTGATGAAGTGTTTCAGGTGTAATTTTGTCCCATTCTTCCTGCAAACAAGTCTTAAGGTGGGCAACAGTACGGGGTCTTCGTTGTCGCATTTTGCGCTTCAAAATGCGCCACACATTCTCTATTGGAGACAGGTCGGGACTGCAGGCAGGCCAGTCAAGTACCCGTACCCTCTTCCTCCGCAGCCAGGACCTTGTAATGTGTGCAGAATGTGGTTTTGCATTGTCTTGTTGAAATATGCATGGAAAATGCATGGATACGTCCCTGGAAAATATGTCTTCTTGAAGGCAGCATATTGTGCTCCAAAATCTCTATGTACTTTTCAGCATTAATGGTGCCATCACAGAAGTGCAAGTTACCTTTGCCAAGGGCACTGACACAACCCCATACCATGACAGACCCTGGCTTTTGGACTTGTTGCTGGTAACAGTCTGGATGATCCTTTTCTTCTTTGGTCCGGAGCACACGGCGTCCATTCCTCCCAAAAAATACCTGAAATACTGATTCATCTGACCACAGTACATGTTTCCACTGTGTGATGGACCATCCCAGATGCCTCCGAGCCCAGAGAAGTTGACGGCGCTTCTGGACACTGTTAACATAGGGCTTCCTTTTGGCACAGTACAGTTTTAACTGGCATTTGTGGATGTAACTACGTATTGTGGTACTTGACAAAGGTTTGCCAAAGTAGTCCTGAGCTGATATCGCTTATAGATGAATGACGATTCTTGATGCAGTCATGCTTGCGCCCTTGTCCTTTACGCACTGAAATTCCTCCAGATTCCTTGAATCTTTTAATTATGTTATGCACTGTTGAAGGTGAAATATCCAAATCTCTTCCTATCTTTCTTTGAGGAACATTGTTTTTAAACATTTCAATAATTTTCTCACGTATTTGTTGGCAAACTGGCGATCCTCGGCCCATCTTTGCTCCTAAAGGACTAGACCTTTCTTGGATGCTGCTTTTGTACCAAATCATAATTACAATCACCTGTTGACATCAACTGTTTCAAAACACATCATTATTTAACCAATTTACCTCATTACTAGCCCTAAATTGCTCCTGTCCCAACTTTTTTTGGAATGTGTTGCAGGTCTGAATGACAGGAAAGGTTGTATATTTACAAATGACATGAAGTTGACCAGACAAAACATGAAATATTTTGTGTTCATATTGTCTGCAATGAAATACAAGTCAAAGTAAATTTAGAAATCACTACTTTTATTTTATTTGCGTTTTCCATACTGTCCCAACTTTTTCTGATTTGGGGTTGTATTTAACCCAAGCAGCCATGAAAACATGTTAGTTCCCCTTGCTAGGAGTGGTCCACTGATGAACAACTGAACTTTAAGTCTTTGAAGTGTTTCAAAGAATTCACTGAAATCCTTCTTAAGGAGTTCTGACTGCTCTTTCTGAATATCATTCTTCCCCACATGGATGATGATTCGATTTGCAGCCTTGTGCTTCAGTAGAATGTTCTGAAGTTCCTTGTTCACATCAGAGATGGTTGCTTGAGGAAAGTAGAATGTAGTTGTAGTCCTGCTACTGATGCTTCTGATGATGGAGTCACCCACTAGTGATGAGCGGGTCGTCTCATAACCCGCGGACCCCGCGGGTCGGGTTGGGGCGGGTAAAGAAATTGTCACTTTATTTGCGGGGCGGGTCATTAAAAAAAAAAAAAAAAAAAAATCCATGTATGTTGCGTGCAATTCCCTATAGCCAATATTAAATATTTGGGAATATCTATTTTCATATTTTATTAGGTTCTTTGATAAGGTTACAATACGAAGGCCTACGTAGCAACGTAACTTGCTTGATGTCCCCAAACCTTTGGCGTCACGTGACACGTCACGAAAGCGCCAAGCAGCTCTGTATCCCAGCCACAAGCGCATCAAGTGAGCGCACATTCAGCTCTGCTGGCCGGGTGCTGGAGTCTAGGTGTAATAGATTAAACCCCGGTACAGTGGATGTCATTCTTTTTTTGCACAGCGAACGTAAAAACGCTAAATGAACATTTCCGTGTGTTAAATAAAACAAAAGTTCAGTGGTTATGTAGCGTAGGCTGTAAACTGTAGGCCTATACGAATCTGAAATAAAAAATTGTTTAGCCTATTAGATGAATACAAACGCTGCTTTGTAAATGTTGAAAATGTTTATCATTATCTTGTTATTAATATGACCTGATTTATGGTTCATATTCATAATCGTATGTTGTTGCCAGTTTACAGGGCGATGTTTCCAAGCACTTTCAGGCTGAAATAAAGGCTGTTTTTATTTACATTACAATGCCTAGTATGTCTATTTAATGGACGCGGGTGCGGGGCGGGGCGGGTTGTAAAAATAGATACAGTGGTGCGGGGCGGGCCAAATAATTTCATAAAAGCGAGACCCGCGGGTTGGAAAAAAACCGACCCGCGCATCACTATCACCCACTATCAGAGCCCTGGGCTCGGCTGCGCTCTGAGCTGAATGCCGCTGTCTGCTCGACCTCGAGCGTCTGTTAGTAGCGATGTTAGCTGCTGGCTGATACGATCCATGTTCGATCACATTTGGGGATTCCTCACCCATATTCATCAATGCTTCAAATCTGTTCTCAAGGTGTATAGGGGGTGGTAGAATACCAGTGTTTGCAAGCCTTGTCATAGCCGTATCTGGGTAGAGGATGCTACCGCAGCAATACGAGATACTCGTGACAATCTGATGTCTTGAGTGCCTTTGGGTCTCGCTCCCTGTTTGTGCCATCGATTAGTCTGTCGATCAGTTTCGGCTTGTTCCTCTACACTTGGTATTAACTGTTGAGATTCACTAGATTCACAGGACTCACCGGCTGTATGCTGAGGGGGTCCATGATGACGGTTTGCTGTGGCAGTCTGTGGCAGTTCATGCAGCAAGTAAATTCAACAAGAGGCATTTTCTTTCTGGTCTGTTTGAAAGTAGGCAGCTGTATTTTCCTGTCTCCGGAATGTAAGCTGCTGGCAGTGGGAGGCAAAGAGTCTTCTTTTTCGTAGTGTTATTCCAGTCCCGAAAACTTTTTAGTTTATTGTTTGTGCCAAAATGTGTTGTTTGAGCACTGTGCTGATCTGCTGTAGTTAAAATCTTTCCGGATTGGGAAGAGATGTTTTCGATGCTCAAGAACGTCCTTTGGGTATTGATCATTGAGTCCGTAGTTTGTGCCTTTTGAGTTATCTGCCTTGCCTCAGAACCAGTTATTTTTGTTTATAATGTTCGAATTTTGCGATGATTGGGCATGGGTGATTGCTGTTGTTTTGGGATCTGATCCGATGCATGCGGTGAAAAGTGATATTCTGTACAGTTTCAGCTGGTAATTTGAGTTGTTTTATCATGAAGACCGCAACGGTCACGGTGCACACACGAGGGAGGATACAGGAACACGCAAACGAGGACTTAAACTCAAATAATAGTCTTTAATAAATACATCAGGGCAGGACAAGGCAGGACTCAGAGACAGGATACACTGGGAAGTAATGAGTAGACCAGACGAAATCAAACTCAAAAGACAGGAACTAAATACACAGGGTAATGAACAATCACATACACACAGCTGGACACAAATTAACTCATAATGACATGAAACAAGGACAGGAAACAAACCAAATATGGACACAGGAGGCGGGAACACATGACACACGACAGATGACTGACATTACACCCCCCTCCCGAAAGGCTCGTCCCGAGCCTTAACAGTTCCATCGGGGAGGAGGGATGGGCGCTCTGGAGGCCCCTCAGGACAAACACGGACAGGAACAGAGGACGGGGACCTCCAGAGCGGAACAGACAGACAGGGACTATGGCGGAGCTGGGAGCTCTGGAAGCCATGGCGGTGCAGGGAGCTCAGGAGGCCATGGTGGAGCTGGGAGCTCTGGCGGCCATGGCGGAGCTGGCAGCTCTGGAGGCCATGGCAGATGGTCTTCGGGGGCCTTGGCCTCGGTCCCCTTGGCCCGGCCCCTACAACCGGAACTCTTTCTACCCCCCAAAAAAAATTCCCTGGGGAAGTGAGGGGGTATCAGGAGCCCTCCGGGGCTAAACAGACAGGAACAGGAAGCCCTCCTGGGCTGGCTTAGAAGCTGAGGCTTCCTCTGGGCATGACAAGGAGTCAGGGGCCCTCACAGGGTCCCTCAGCAACCGCTTCCACTTCGGCGACAGTGGGGCAGGCGGCTAGAATGGCCTCCATGGCCACAACAAGAGGAGCCGCCTGCCCCAGACAAGTCTCTGTGGACATGACCGACAAGATAGTTAAAATGTTCCTGTGGGCACGACACGACATACACACGGCACTCCTGGCCATGTTGTGGACAGGATCCACGGGGCTAGGGATAGCGGCGGCCGGCGGGCATGAGTCAGCGCCAATCCGGCGGGCTTCAGTCAGCGGCGATCCGGTGGGCATTGAGTCAGAGGCGGGCTTGGGAGAGCCGCCGGCGGCGGATATCTCCCGCGATCGGCGGGCATGAGGGCATCGCGGCACTCGCGGCGATCCCGCCAAACTCCCACGCCGTCTTGCAGTGGGCTATGGCGGGATTACGAGCGGCGACTTCCTTGCCGCGGGACAGACACACAGGAACCAAAACAAAGACTTTAGAAAAAAACGGAAAACAAAACGGGGTGAATGGGCGCCGCTTACGGTTTAGGTCTGGTCTGCTGTCACGGTGCACACACGAGGGAGGATACAGGAACATGCAGACGAGGACTTAAACTCAAATAATAGTCTTTAATAAATACATCAGGGCAGGACAAGGCAGGACTCAGAGACAGGATACACCGGGAAGTAACGAGTAGACCAGACGAAATCAAACTCAAAAGACAGGAACTAAATACACAGGGTAATGAACACAATCACATACACACAGCTGGACACAAATTAACTCATAATGACATGAAACAAGGACAGGAAACAAACCAAATATGGACACAGGAGGCGGGAACACATGACACACGACAGAGGACTGACAGTAACTGATTTCTCTGGGTCGTGAAATCTAAATTGTCCCTCATGCTTTGCGATTTTAAGTCCAGAATGCCCTCTTTCATGGCTTTGTTTTGTGCAACAATGGAGGTGAGTTGAGCGGTAAGAGTGTGAACGGAGTCCTTTAGAATATTATTTTCTTTGGTAAGAGTGTCTATCTGTTCTTGGCTGAATTCTAAGCTGTGTCGTAGTTCTTGAAAGTCCATATGTATATTAGCGCGATCCTTGCATCAAGTCCGGAAAGTTTGTTTTCAATGGAGAGTAAAATGTGGCTTACCTCTGTGCAGCACAGCGGTTTAGGTGATGTGGATGGTGTTGTACCTGTGCTGGATACTGAATCGGGAAGGGGTCTTTTGGAGTTTGGAGTGAGGTTTTTTTTGTTGTCATCTGGTTTGTCCTTGTTCATGGTGCTGTAAAGTCTGTTGTAATGTTTGTCGATATATTCCTCAAGGTAATCCAGGTTGCAAAGCATTAAAGTCCAGTTTTGAAACTGAGCAAAAATGCAAAACGAGAGAGAAGAAGAAGAGAGAGAATTTTTTTTTTATTTGTTTACAGTGTACTAGTCTAGAAGCGGGAAGCTACCATCTTACATTATGCACCAGATCTCGTTGAGTTCTCGCATTACGCAGCCATCAGATGTCGGTATCCTTTTCAATTACATGCACTTTGAACTAGAGGTCTGTGCGGGACTGTTTTTTAAGTCCCGCTCCCACGAGGTTATATCCCGCACCCACCCGCTCCCGCGATATATTCACTCTGTTCACCCGCTGTCCGCTTTGAATAATTTTCTTCCCGACCCGACTGTTCCCGCTAAATTTAGATCTCGTTTCCAGAATCACACATTTAAATTTCCTCTACTGAAAGAGAGATGTAAAAGTGTGGTCTGCAAATAAAAATTATTTGTTATTTTATTCATATTGTCAAGAGTTTTTTATTGACAGCAAAATGTTAAACGAATTGTGTCTTAAGACACAAAATTTGTTTAACATTTTGCTGCCAACAAAATGCACAAAATTTAATTACAAATAAAAATGTACAAAAATTGTATTCCTTATTTTTATTCGTCTTGTCAGGGTACAATTCGTTTAACCTGTACAACACAATAGGAACAAGTGTCGCAGAGGGAAAATAATGTAGGCTAGGTTGTACAAAAATGGCCTATTATAATTTTATTTGTCTTGTCAAAATACTAAATTCGTTTAACATCTTGATGTAAACACAGTAGCCTATGAAAAGTGTCGCAGAGAAAAATAAATAAATAAATTCTACATCTGTCATTTAAAATTAAGCAAAGTATTAACAAAACCGAGTTGAACGTTATTCAAGGACAGTGCATCCACACTTTGCTCCCTCTTTATTCTGCTCTGTCACTCATCGATAAACTTCCTGTTCTGTCTGTGGGTCATATATTCACCACTGGTAGGCTAGCCTGCTCTGAGCATCGTTATGCACTGCGCACAGACCTCACAAATAAAACAAAGTACTGGTTCATGCGTGCAGCGCATGCATATCAGTCCTGAGTGCAGGCTGTACCGGTGCTTGAATAAAGCACAGATATGCTGTTCTGAAAGGACGTCGGGAACGGGATATTGTTAGACCGCCCGCTCCCATTCAAATTGCACCAGTTACCGATTGCTACCGCGTTTTATTCGGGAATTTAATCCCGCGTCACAAGAAATCTGGTCAGGTAACAGCCGCAGGAATGCAGACCTCTACTTTGAACCCTGTTTTCAAAACTTTAAAGGGATAGTTCACCCAAAAATGAAAATTCTGTCACCATTTACTCACCCTCAAGTTGTTCCAAACCTGTATGAATTTCTTTCTTCTGTGCAACTCATAGGAAGATATTTTGAAGAATGTTTTTAACATTTTGTAACATGTTTGTAACAAACAGTTTAAGCACCATTGACTTCCATAGAAGGAAAAAAAAAATACTTGGGTAGTGAATGGTGCCCAGAAACCGCTTCGATGCAAACATTCTTCAAAATATCTTCTTTTTTGTTAACCAGAAGAAAGAAATTCACACAGGTTTGGAACAACTTGGGGGTGAGTAGATGACAGAATTTTCATTTTTGGGTGAGCTATGCCTTTAAGGCGTACAAAAATGCTGATGTTGTGTAAATGCATGGCCAAAACACATACATTTTCTGCTTTTGCTTTTCTGCTGGGGTTTCAGTTTAAGGAGGTGTGTTTACAAGACAATTTTTAAATAAAACAAGCTTTTTATGCATTTTGGTCGTTCATTTACAAAACAATGGGAATTTGGGGGCCTGAACATGTAAACTTTTGAAAATGGGTATCAAAGTGCAAATTCCAAAGTTTACAAGCTACATAAATGCAAATTTGTGAAAACAGTGAAGCATATTACATGTTCAGTCTATAGGGATGCACTGAATTTTCGGCCGCCGAAAACGCCGCACCACCCAGCAGTGTTCAGGTTTCACTCTCCTCCAGCCGTCATCACTGCGCCGTGTGACGCTCCGTTCAATATTCCGCTCTATCAATATTCGTCTCATGCTCACCGGAAAAGCAGAGTCCGCTCAAATAACGCACCGACAGGAAATTTCTATGTAGTATACTTGTTCCTGTTTGCAGTAGCGCTGCTGTGCTGTGACATGCTGTAGTACAGCTGTACTGGGCAACGCTGGTAACATCTCCTTCACTGATCTGCTCCCCGCTCTGCTCTGCTCACATGCACTGATAATAATAGCTTTGCCAGGGTTTTTATACATGTTTACTTTGTTTCTTTACACAGAATCATAATTTATATTCATTTCCCACTGATTTACGCAATTTGATGAGCATTAACTCATATTACGCGATCATATCTCTGTATGAATGAATGGCAGAGACGCGCATTTTCGTTTACTACACACTGAAGCGCATGTGACGCTCGTGGTGATCTCAGCGTCTGCAGTCTCAATGAGGACATAAACACATGAACAACATCTCCAGAACTGCTCTGAGAGTCACTTCATGAGCGTTTCACCGTTTCATTTGAGTAAAATTAGCGTCATATCATACACATAGACATTTGAAGGTATTCACGGCAACCCGTCAAAATAAAAGTCCGGTTTAATTTAAAGACATTGCAGCAGAAATATATTACTATTCAGCAGAATGTACATAATACTACTTTCAAAATTATGAAAACTTTATTTTTTAAGGAATGATCACACAACATTTCTTCCATGTTTTAATTTAAATAGTAAATCCCTTTGTTTGCCAAAAAAAAAAAAAAAGTTTAATTTTCAATAATTTAAAGATAAATTAATGTCTTATGCCTTCATTTGATAACCAGATACACAACTAGGGCTAGGCGATATGGCCAAAATAATTATCACGATAATTTTTTTCATATCAGTCGATATCGATCATTATCACGATAAATGTCAAATCTTTATTTCTTTCAAGTTTAAAGCCAGATTTTTGCTCCAAAGTGAAAGTTGTAGAAACCAGACCATTAATTTTCCTTAAAATAAATATCAAACTAGAAAAATGTATTTCTTAGTTGCTGCATGTTCTAATGAGTGATATTGTTTCAAATCAAGAAACAGGTTTGGGTTGCCTGATAATATTAATAATAATAATAATAATAATTAGGAATGCACCGAATATTCGGCCACCGAAAATTTTCGGCCGAAAATGGCCCAAAAGTGCATTTTCGGCCAAAAGACTTTTATCACCGAAACAATACGGTCGAAATGTTGTGATGACACAAACAGAAACCGCGACCTGCACGTGCTTGTCTGAAGCAACATGTCTGCGGTGTGGACGTATTTCAGTATATCTGAGAAAGACCCACGGACAGCGATTTGCAAAACATGTAATGCCGAAATTTCAAGAGGGGGTGAATCTGCAAAGACTTGCATCCAAACATTCCGATCGCTACGCTGAATATGAGAGGAACGCGGCACAGAAAAGGAAAACGCCTCCGAGCACGCCCACTCCGTCTGTGGCGGACGTTTTTGAAAAGGCAAGGAAGTTTCCCAGTGATGGTGTCAAGGCAAAGGGCATTACACAAAAGATTATGTAATTCATTGCCTTAGATGATCAGCCATTCTCTGTCGTAGAAGATGTGGGATTTCATAGGCTGATCGAGCACATTGAGCCCCGTTATGTCATGCCGAGCAGACGACATTTCTCAGAGGTGTGTTTACCTGAGCTGTTTAATATTGTTGCAACTCACGTCGATGAGCATATAGCTGCAGATATTTCAGCAATCAGTTTCACGACAGACATATGGAGCTCAGACGTCAGCATTACTAGTATGCTCAGTCTAACCGCACAATGGATCGACGCTGATTTCCAGCTGCAAAAGATTCTGCTCCATTCACAAGAGTTTCGAGGGTCACATACAGCAGCAGCCATTTCTGATGCATTCGCCAATATGTTCGACACCTGGCATATCGACCAATCTAAAGTGCATGTCATTGTCAGTGACAATGCAAGAAATATGACAAAAGCGATAGAAGACAGCCAGCTGAAGGGAATACGGTGCATGGCCCACACACTACATCTGGCTGTGAATGAGGGAGTGTTGTCTCAACGCAGCGTAAAAGACGTACTGGCTATAGGCAGAAGAATTGTTGGCCACTTTAAACATTCTCAGCTGGCCTATTCCCGCTTGCAGTCTATGCAAGATCAGTTTGGAACACCAATAAAACTGTTCCAGCAAGACGTGAGTACGCGGTGGAACAGCACTTTTTACATGTTGCAAAGCCTCTTTGCGCAAAAGCGAGTCTTGGCTGCATATAGCGCAGATCACGAGCTCCCCGCGACATTCACTTCACACCAGTGGGTCTTAATAGAGAACATTCTCTCTCTTCTTGCCCCCTTTGAGCAGCTAACTAAAGAGATCAGCTCCTCTGATGCATCTGTAGCGGACGTTATTCCTTTAATCGCAGCACTAAAGCATCTCCTAAGCAAAGAGGTTGAGACGGACCACGGAGTGAAAACAATGAAAAGTACACTCTTAGAGTCTGTCAGCACACGTTTCACTGAGATCTATTCGGATCCTCTGCACTTCATCGCGACTGTACTTGATCCGCGTTATAAAGACCATTACTTGGATGCGGAAATAAAGCAGCGCGCACGAGAAATGATCCAGGCCGCGATGGATGCGGAGAACCCGCGTGGAGACGGAGACGGATCAGCGCACGGAGCAGCGCACAGCGCAGGAAGAAGGAGATCAGAGCGCAGAAAAAAAGACTCATCTCTCTGCATCAGATGAGGGGCATGCAACCTCGTTGTCTGATATGTTCAGTGAAATCCTGCAAGAAAGTGCCACAAATAATAGGTAGGCTATTATGTTCTTAGGCTACTATACGGTATATGTGACTATAAGATTGTAGCCATATTTCTGCTAGATATTTTTTTAATTTAATAAAAATGTTTATTTATGCACTGGCCCTATTTAAATACACTCTCTCAAATCTTTCTCAAATGTCAGGCAGATGACAAGCTCAACCGCTCAACAGCTAGATGGTTATCTGTCTGAAATCCCAATCCCCAGAAGTGATAACCCTCTTGCCTACTGGAGAAATAATCACGGCCGCTTTCCTGACCTGGCAAAGATGGCACGCAAGTACTTGTCTGCTCCATGCACAAGCACTGACAGAGAGATGCACAAGCATGTTCTCTGACTTCACTGTGATAAAGAGAGACTACTCTTCATCAAGAGAACCCTGCCACTTTACCTCAAGAAGTAGAATGGGCTTGTCTAGTGTTTAAATATTGATTATCCACTTTGCACATCTGCAATTCTTGGTGCATTTGTTGTTGTTAATGTTCTACAGTTAACATATTGGCTATGGCAGTCTTTGTTTTGATACACTATTATGTTGAAGGCCTACAGAGAAAATATTGTTGTATCTTTAAGCAGTTGCACTTGTTCTGAATGCACTTTCTTGTAGTAGTCCTACAGAGAAAAATTTAAAATGCACTTGACCTAAATGCACTTTGTTTTTAATGAGAGAACATTTAATTTTACAACCTTTCAACATTATTATTTAATGTACACATGAGTGGGGTCAAGTTATACATTTTAGTTTGAATTTTATTTTATACTGTGTATTGTTGCAATGTGCTAAATAAATATTTGCATAATTTGTAATTGATTTATTCTTTGAAACTTTTATATTAATTTATGCAATTGCAATGCCTTGATTTTAGTAAAGTTAGTACACAGTCATAGCCATAAATGCAATGGTACTAATTGGCATAATTTCTTTCGGTGTTTCGGTTTTCGGCCTTTGTTTCCTCTTTTTCGGTTTCGGCCAAGAATTTTCATTTCGGTGCATCCCTAATAATAATAAATATCACTTTTTTGTCTCTTAGAAATGCACATTTGATAGTAGCTTGAGTTAGGATGCAGAGGTACATTTTTGTTAATTTTTAAAATCAGTGACATCTGTAAAAATTGTAGCAACCTCAGTTTTATATGGTTATATTTATTCTGATCAAGTTGTTTTATTAAGCATTGGTCTCCCATAGTAGCATACATTTATATCATGATAAACACAATTAAAACCACACATATAACACCTCAATACCATGGTAAAAATATAACTGGTTTTTAGGTAGCCTATTTGTATGAAAAACAGTAGTCTAAAAACTTAGTATGAATGCACACATGCTATAGCTTAATCACAAATGCATACATTGAATTTTATTACTGGAGTAATGGTGTATAATTACAGTGTGAATATCCCACATTTGTGCCACAATACCATGGTGCAGTGAGTGTTACTACAGTAAATCCATGGTAAATGGCGATGTGTAGACTGAAAAGTATGAAGGTAAAATGACATCAAAAAGATTTGCATGCGCAGGGTAATATTTGTGAAAGTGTAAGTGACATTGCAAGCGTAAAATAAATTTGCATGCGCAAAATAAGTTTTGTAAAGGTGTAAATCAATTAAGCTCAAGAAAACCATGCATCATTGCTATGTTTTGTAAGTGTAAGGGGAATCCCATTTCTCTGTCTTACCCCTTCCCCTTCCCCTACCCCTTCGTCTTACCCCTAGCCCTTTCCCTCGAAACCGAGTGAAGCGCTAGGGGTGAAAACATACCCCTATGTGAGACAACTTGGTACGGACATTGCATCGTCGCTAGCTGGTGCAACGTCACCAAGGTAAATTTGATCACAAACTTCCAAGATGCGCAAGTGTGTGTATGTCGATCGCGTGGGTTTTAATATGTTTTTGCGAGTTGCAAATCAGCGATGTAAAGGCAAACTAGCGATTTTTTAAACGTTTCAATTAAGAAATGGTTGCAAATATATATTACAGGACTGTGTAGAGCACAAAACAAACTGTTGTAATTTTTAAATCAATTATTTAAGCCGAAAATGGGACTCTCTGGAATCTGGCCGACATTGTTCGGACTTGTTTCAAGTAAGCTCGAAAATGCTTGGTTTTAAGGGGTATCTACCCCTTCCCCTTAGCCCTACCCCTGTCAAAACGAGAATTGGGACAGCCCATTCACGTGAACGTGCAAAACTAAGGGGAAGGGGTAAGACAAGAAATGATTCACCCTAAATCATGTGTTGAAACTGCAACTTCATATTAATTTGAAATAAATATGATCTGTATTCTTCTGACCTACGTTTTTTCCACGCTTACAATTTTGGCACGCTGAAATGCGGCCAAAAGCCTTGCAAGTCTGTAAACGGCAATTTGCAAGCAAAAACAGTGGTGTTAAGAACTGCAAAACGGATTCACTCTGAAGAATATGTCTCTGTGTGTAAAATAAAGCTTTTGCAAAGGTGTAAACAACGTGTTGCGTACGCAGGTCATAACTTTTCCTGAAATAATCCGATATGCACCGCACCGTCTTTCTTTTCTCTGCGCTTGCAGTTTTGGCACGATTCTCTCACTAACTGAGTTTTGCAAGCGTGAGGGGAGGGCGGGACCTTCTTCTTGTAGCCAATCAAATGAGGCTCTCGCTGACTCTCAAATAAACACATCATACACCAAGACATTTATCTTCATTTATTTCCGGAACGTTCTTGCTGCCGGAATGATACTTTTAACGTACACACACAGTAAAAAATAATAATAAATAAATACCAACTTAATTAAAACATGATATTTTATAAGTTGTGTACCATTATAGGCTGTGTTCATACTGAATTTAGAGCTGTGTAGTATATTCTCCTCCTCAACAGGCTATATGTGTTGTGTCAATTCATGGTTACAAGGTGTATTGAGCACTCCAGCCTAGATTCACCCAGGACACTCAGAGCACTCCCAACCTACAGGGGGCAATCATGCAACGAAGTTGGTGGAACCAACTTCTCAGGAAGTGCTCTTGGGACCATATTTACCTGCGTACCCAAAGGAAGTGCATGGCATTGAAATGTTTGGTAAGAGCTCAGTTGGCCCGCTCACCCGTTTCTGAAGAGATACTATGACCACAGCTCCTGATCATCCAAAGACGCAACTGGTAGGACAGAGTGTTATTGAATGTGTTGAGGTCATGTTGTATATGACTTTTGCTTGGGTTGTAACGTGCAATTTAAGTTAAATAGCTAAAGACTTTATCATGTGAACGTTGAACTTGGAAGTAACGTTACTCTAAGCATGTGTATTGTTTAATTATTACTTTGAGAAAGTGTTATTGAGATTTATTTGTAACTAATTCATGTCTTTTGTTTGTCTATCTTAAAGGTTATCAACCTATTCTGTTCCATCCCTATCTATCAAACCATCTTTAAGAAAATAAAGTGAAAAAGAGTGAACAGATTTGAGTTGTCCTTTGCGTCCATCAGAGATTAAGCAGTTTTTCAAGTTTGGGCAGAGCTGTGGTCAGTCAGAAAACACACAGAACTTGACAATATGATATATTAGTTTATTGTAATATTATATTGTAATTTTGATGATACTTAAAGAAGAACTAGTATCTGCACTAGCCTATGCATAATTTCACCTGTCATGATCAGGGATGGTTCCATTTTTTTTTTACAAAAATTTGGTTCAATAATAATTGAACCAACAGAACCAACAGTAATATTGTTTTCCTTTAACGTTGTAATTTAAGGGTACTTTACAAAATATTACTTAAATATTTATTAATTTATCTCTGACTTATTCACCATTTATCATCTGTAATACCATCGTGTAACCACTAGATGGCTGTTTAGCTCTATATATAAACAATTAGTTACTTGAATTTGGATATATATTTAGACATTATTAAATACATATTTATCAATTTTTGCATTAGTCAAATCTGAACACAAAGAAAGCATTTTGTTACTCATTCTTGCTTCATAAAATAGCTTGATCGGTCACATGAAACAATCCCCAGAACAATCCGTGATGCGGTTAACAAACGCACTGCCGCATACAACGAGGCTCTTTTGTCTGGGAATATGTGCGAGTATAAAGCAGCGTGTTATGCTCTCCGACGAGCAGTAAGTGCCGCCAAACATCGTTACAAAGAGAGAATTGAGTCTCATTTTCAGCTCAATGACTCTCGACGCATGTGGCAGGGACTAAGGACCATCTGTACCTTTGGAAACAAATCCTCCGCGGAGGTGAGTGCAGATCCGTCGCTGGCCGAAGAATTAAACACCTTCTACGGCCGATTTGAATGCAGCGCGGCTCTGCCGATCAGCGCGTCAGGAAGCAGCAGGCAGAGAAGCGAGGATCATGTGATCACCGTGACGGAGGACGAGGTTCGTAGAGCACTAAAGGGAGTGAACATCAGGAAAGCGGCTGGACCTGACGGGATTACTGGCCGTGTCCTGAGATCTTGCGCTGATCAGCTTGCTGGTTTGTTCACTTCTATCTTCAACGAGTCCCTTGCTACCTCTGTAGTTCCCACCTCCTTTAAAAAATCCATCATCATCCCTGTGCCTAAGAACAATAAACCCTCTTGCCTGAATGACTATCGTCCAGTGGCCCTCACATCTATAGTCATGAAGGTTTTTGAGAGACTTGTTAAGAGCCACATTAGCTCATCCATCCCTGTTACTTTGGACCCTCTTCAGTTTGCTTATCGCTCCAATAGATCAACTGATGATGCCATCTCTCACTTACTTCACTCCTCCCTCACACACATTGACAGCAGCAATGGTAACTATGCAAGGCTGCTATTTATAGACTATAGCTCAGCTTTTAACACCATAGTCCCCATCAAGCTGACTAATAAACTCACAGGCCTCGGCCTAAACTCTACACTCTGCGACTGGATCCAAGACTTCCTCACCGGCAGACCTCAAGTGGTGAAGCTAGGCCAGTACACCTCAAACTCCATCACCCTGAACGTAGGAGCCACGCAGGGCTGCGTTCTGAGTCCCCTGCTCTACTCTCTCTACACACATGACTGTGTGTCCTCTCACAGCTCCACATCTATTATCAAATTTGCTGATGATACTGTGGTTCTGGGCCTCATTTCCAACAATGATGAGACCGCATACTTGGATGAGGTGGAGAGACTAACATCATGGTGCCAGGACAACTGTCTCTCTCTGAACGTGAGCAAAACCAAAGAGCTGATTGTGGACTTCAGAAAGAGACACCTGCTGCCCTACACTCCTCTTATGATCAGCGGGACCCCTGTGGAGAGAGTAAGCAGCTTCAAGTACCTCGGCGTAAACATCTCCGAGGACCTGACTTGGACTACACACATGCAAAGACTGTACCATCTGCGACAGCTGAGGAAATTCAGGGTCTCACCATCAATCATCCAAGATGGCGGCGCGCACAACAGACGCAGCGGCTTCTCTCTCTCCCGACAGAACGGTGTTTTCGTGTTTTTTGTCCTGTAAGTCGCAATGTTTTTGTACATATTCGTCTCGTCTACCTGTCTTCAAGCGTGCATACAGTCGTGAGTTTCTGCTCGATGTCGGCAGAACCACATTGTTAGAGTTAAACTCCACGCACGCCGAAGAGCTGCGGGACCTTGGTCTGCTCCGGAGGCCTACACCATCACCGACCCCCACTACTGCATCTCGCCCAGAGCGGAGGCGCTACAAGCGGCGTGAGAGGAAGCAGAAGAGGAGTAAGCGCGGAGGTATCCGAGCTAGGCTAGCGGCTAACCCAAACAAGCCAGCTATCCCCACCATCGTACTGGCGAACGTACGCTCTTTGGACAATAAACTGGACCACATCCGACTACTTCGCTCTGCTCAGAGGACTGTAAGAGACTGTTGTGTTTTTGTGTTTACGGAAACATGGCTTAACAACAGCGTTCCGGACTGCGCCATTCAGCTCGAGCAGCTAACATGCTATCGAGCTGACAGAGCTCTCGTCGAGGGAGGTAAGAGACGCGGCGGCGGGCTTTGTGTTTACATCAATGATGCATGGTGTCGCGACGCTGTTGTGGTCTGCAAACACTGCTCACCCTTGGTGGAGTTTATGATTATTAAGTGCCGGCCGTTCTATCTACCGAGGGAATATACAGCCATACTGCTCGTTGCTGTATACATCCCTCCCAGCTCCAATAACAACAATAGGAGTGAGGCACTTAATGATCTGTACCAGTACATCAGTGGGCAGCAGACAGCCCACCCAGATGCTTTTCTCATCTTGGCTGGGGATTTCAACCACGCAGACTTAAGGAGTGTGTTCCCAAAAATTCATCAGCATATAGACTTTCCAACAAGGGGAAAAAAATACCCTGGATTTTGTTTACACCACACAGAGAGGAGCTTACAAGGCCCTCCCCCTCCCCCACCTCGGAGCCTCAGACCACATCACTGTCATGCTAATGCCTGCATACAGACCGCTCGTTAAAGCCATCAAACCAGTACACAAACAGATACAAGTGTGGCCTGAAGGGTCGTCAGAGGCACTTCAAGACTGTTTTGACACTACTGACTGGGATATTTTTAAGCAGGCTGCCACATATAACAACACTACAGACGTCCAAGAGTACTCAGAGACTGTCACTGCCTACATCACCAAGTGTATTGATGATGTAACGGTCACAAAGTCTATCACTGTCCGGGCCAACCAGAAGCCGTGGCTGACAGGGGAGGTCTACAGACTTCTGAAGGCTCGGAACGCTGCCTTTAGAGCTGGTGATGAGGAGGGCCTGAAGACAGCTAGGGCCAACCTATCCCGCGGCATCAGAGAGGCCAAGAGTCAGTACTCCAGGAGGATAGCCCATCGTTTCAGCGACAGCAGAGACACTCGGAGCCTGTGGCAGGGGATTCAGACCATTACGGACTACAAGCCCCCACCACAGACCTGTGACAGCACCATCCCCCTGCTGAACGAGCTGAATGCCTTCTTTGCTCGCTTTGAGGCACAAAACGGCACCACTGCACAGAAGACTACACCTCCTCCCGGCGACCAGGTGATGTCGCTGTCCCCAGACAGCGTGAGGAGATCCCTCAGCAGGATCAATGCACGAAAAGCTCCGGGTCCTGACAACATTCCTGGGCGTGTACTGAGAGACTGTGCAGTGGAACTCACTGATGTCTTCACAGACATTTTCAACATCTCACTAAGTCAGGCTGTTGTCCCCACATGCTTCAAAGCTACCACCATCATTCCAGTCCCGAAGAAGTCATCTCCATCCTGCTTCAATGACTACCGTCCAGTAGCACTCACTCCTATTCTCATGAAGTGCTTTGAACGGTTAGTCATGCAACACATCAAGTCTGTCCTCCCCCCCTCCCTGGACCCCTTCCAGTTTGCATATAGGTCCAATCGCTCGACCGATGATGCCATCGCCACTGCCCTCCACCCAGCCCTCACACATCTGGACAAAACGGACACGTATGTCAGATTGCTGTTCATAGACTTCAGTTCAGCATTCAACACAATCATCCCTCAACAGCTCATTCATAAACTGGTCCATCTGGGGCTCAATACATCGCTGTGCAACTGGCTGTTGGACTTTCTGACCGGGAGACCTCAGGCAGTACGGGTCGGCAGTAACACATCCAGCACCATCACACTGAACACAGGGGCCCCCCAAGGATGTGTGCTGAGCCCCCTCCTCTTCACTCTGCTGACCCACGACTGCACACCGTCACACAACTCCAACCTCTTCATTAAATTTGCGGATGACACGACTGTGGTGGGTCTCATCAGCAACAGAGATGAGACAAACTACAGGAGCGAGGTGAGCCGCCTGGCCGGGTGGTGCAGTGACAACAATCTCTCTCTGAATGTGGAGAAGACGAAGGAGATTGTTGTTGACTTCAGGAGAGTGCACACTCAGCATGCTCCTCTGACCATCAATGGTGCGACCGTGGAGAGAGAGAGCAGCACCAAGTTCCTGGGTGTACACATCACAGAGGACCTCTCCTGGACCAACAACACTGCAGCACTAGTCAAGAAAGCACAACAGCGTCTCTACTTCCTCCGCAAACTTAGAAGAGTCAGAGCCCCGGCCCCCATCATGTGCACCTTCTACAGAGGCACCATCGAGAGCATTCTGACTAGCTGCATCACTGTGTGGTATGGCGCCTGCAACGCGTCCTGCCGCAAGTCCCTTCAACGGATAGTGAGAGCAGCTGAGAAGATCGTTGGTGTCTCTCTCCCCTCCCTCCAGGACATCTACAGCACCCGTCTCACCCGCAAAGCCCTCTACATTGCAGGTGATACCACCCACCCGACAAACAGCTTCTTTAGTCTGCTTCCATCAGGGAGGAGACTGCGGAGTCTCCAGGCCAGGACCAACAGACTGAAGGACAGCTTCATTCACCAGGCTGTCAGGAAGCTGAACTCCCTCCCGTCCTTGCCCCCCCTCCCCTCTCGTACACCACGCACCACTGAACTCTGACGCCCCGCCCCCCGCACAACACACACACACACACACACACACTCACACACTGTGACAAGCACCAGTCACTTTGTACAGCATTGGACTGACCTCATTCAACTACCTCTTCTGACAGTCTGAATAAAGACTGCTCTCTTTTTGTCACTTTAATAGAACAGACTTAATAAGCTCTTTGCACTACACCATTCATATTCTGCACTGTCTGTGTATTTCACTGGTTTGCACTATTTACCATGTGCCTTATGCCACTTTATCTATTTTTTTTATTATTATTATTATTTTTATTTTTTCCTACATGTCCTTATTTGTATATTTGTGCGTTCTACTGTTAGTGTTTAGTGTTATCTGTATGCACCAGGGAGTAAGAGAGTAATGCAATTTCAATTCTCTGTATGTATGTACGGTACATGTGGTAGAATTGACAATAAAGCTGACTTTGACTTTGACTTTGATCAATCCTGAAAACTTTCTATGCAGGGACCATAGAAAGTGTTTTGACTCAGTGCATCTCAGTGTGGTATGGAAATAGCTCCAGCCAAAACTGCAAGGCCCTGCAAAGAGTAGTGCGCTTAGCTGAGCGTATCTCTGGGTCTGCTCTCCCCTCTCTGCAGGACATCTACATCAAACGCTGCAGAAGCAGAGCTGTCAAAATCACCAAGGACTCAAATCACCCTGGAAACTGTCTATTCACTCTGCTGCCATCTGGTAAGCGCTTCCGCTGCCTGATGGCAAAAACTGAGAGACTCAGGAGGAGCTTCTTCCCCAAGGCCATCAGGCTCCTGAATTCAAACTGAACTGAACTCTTAACATCATGATGACCTCACTTACTAATCACTCACAATCTGTAATATACTCACACCCATTATCATCTACCTCATACTGACAGTCTTTTGCACACAACACTTTCTGTATCTTGATATCTTATCATATTTTATATTTATTCTTTGTGATTGCTGCTCATGTCATCATGTTCTACCTGTTTGCACCCCCCCTCCCGTACAGTCATGCTTATCTTAATATTTAATTCTACAGCATACTGTCATGCACATTCTCTTATACTTTATATTTTATATTCTGTGCTTATATCTTATTGTTTATTGTTGTATACTACAATATTTGCACTCCATGGAGCGGACCTGATTCACATTTCACTGCTGGTTATACAATCTCTGTATAGTCGTGTATGTGACAAATAAAACTTGAAACTTGAAAGTAATAAAAATCAATACTGAAATTTCAAAATATACAATTGAGTGTTAAATAAAAAGAGACATGGTCTGAAAATTGACAAATTCAGATTTAAATAGCTTTATTGGCATAGTAAAAAAAGTATAGCACTCTGATAACAGTGTTGAGCATTGTCACATAACATCATTTTAATTATAAAGTTTAACATCAGTGGTGTAAGCAGATTAGGAAATTTCAATGTAAAGCCAAACCAAACCAAATAATGTTAACACCAGCAGTCTAGCCTAAAGGAACACTACTTATAAAGTATCATGTTTTAATTAAGTTGGTATTTATTTATTATTATTTTTTTACTGTATGTGTACGTTAAAAGTACCATTCCGGCAGCGAGAACGTTCCCGAACTAAATGAAGATAAATGTCTTGGCGTATGATGTGTTTATTTGAACCAATCAGATAAGAGTAAATGGAGAGTCAGCGAGAGCCTCATTTGATTGGCTACAAGAAGAAGGTCCCGCCCTCCCCTCACGCTTGCAAAACTCAGTTAGTGAGAGAATCGTGCCAAAACTGCAAGCGCAGAGAAAAGAAAGACGGAGCTGTACATATCGGATTATTTTGGGAAATGTTTGCTCTACATACACAAGTCATTTAGACAATTGACAGTTTGTTTTTTTACACATACAGATTGGTTCTACGCAGTCAATCCGTTTTGCAGTTAATCCGTTTTGCAGTTCTTTAAACTGTTGTTTTCGCTTGCAAATCACTGATCACAGGCTTGCAGTGCTTTTGACGGTGTTTTGGCAAAAAAAACGTGCCAAAAGTGTAAGCGCTGAGAAATGGAAAGCGGAAGAATACAGATCATATTTATTTCGAGTTAGCATGAAGCTGCAGTTTCACAATACATGAATTACACTTGCAAAAAAAGTAAAATGCTGCGAATCTTTTTTTCTTGCACTTGAATCTCGATTTGCACCTTTACAAATCGTTTCTTGCGCATGCAAATTTAATTTACGTTTGCAATCATATGTACACTTGCACAACTCTTACCCTTCAAATGCAAATCTTTTAGGCATTAATTTACCTTCATAGAAAAGCCTTCTGACTGTCTTGTTACACACAGTGCTTCTCCTGTTAGGCTATAAACTACTTTAAATCACGGAGTCATTTGTGTTCATCGCTGAATGCAAGCGCTTCACACTGGATCTCACAGCGCTGTTTAATGCTCGCGTGACCTAAACGCATCAGCTCTAGTGAGCTCGCGCTGCGCGCAGTTTGACTTTGATCCGACCGGATAAACGGTCCGTGTGGCGCGATTCAAATGAGTCGCACTGTTTCGTTCCGCTTTTGGTGCATAAACATTATATCGAACATTTATCGAACTCTTCATATCATTTTATCGAGGAAAATTATATCGCAATAATTATCGTTATCGAATTATCGCCCAGCCCTATACACAACACAGAATTTCTGAGGAAAAAGAAAACATTTCATAAGTCTATTTTAAGAATAAATAACAATAAAACATTAGGTGAGAGAAAATAAAACATAACTTTATAATTGTCACTTTCTTCAATCATATAATTATTTTAACACCTAAAATACATTGCGTGTAAAAAGTGTTTGTTTCAGGCAGTTGAAGGGTGGGTACATGATCAGGATGGTACCACCTCCACCTCATTTTGAGAAAGGAAAAGCCATGTTTGCAGGACTATACATTATTTGGATAATTAGTCAAAAACAACATAACATTTATGTCTGATTCTGTTGCATAGAACTGAATAAAAATAATACATTGATATTTAATATATTTTCTGTCCAATTTTCTTTGAATAAAAGTGTGGTTATTTTATTGGCTTGTGTTTTTTAAATTCTGTGTCATTAAAATTGAGTTAAATTAAAAAGTTACTTTATATTATTTAATATAATAAACAAATAATTATTACAAAGCATTTTTGGTTTTCGGCCAAGCACATCCAGTATTCTCGGTTTCGGCCCAGAAATGCCTGCCTACCATTTACTGTTACTACACATGGAGCACTGTGTTTGCAACCACATGCTCCTTTAAAGGATTACACACACACACACACACACACCAGTATGCAGAGAGACATTTAAGAGGATTTATTCTCCAAATAACTTTAAATTCATGTTGCTGAAAAATGTTAATACATTTTGTGTATGGACTCTTGTTTTTGTTCCACGTTAGCTTCCTGTCCACTAATGTTTGCCTCTTACAAAAGCCACAAAGCCTTCTAAGAAGACAGTAAAGGCTTGTGTCATGCCTGAGCTGTAGTTAGGCTGAAACTTGAAAGTTAAGTTGCACAATGTTTAGGTTTTATTATTATTTTTATTACTATTATTTTGATTTATGTCTTAGTTTTAGGTTGTACTACGTTTACCTTTTTAAAGTAATTTGAAATTGATTTTTATAATTTTATTAATTATTTTTTTATTTATATATTTGTATTTGCATTTTTAATGTAATATGGCAATTAAATGCACTAAATGGGTTTAGTTTTCACAGTTATTAATATATGCAATTTCAGCAATAAAAAAAAACATTTTTGTAAAAAAGGAAACAGATTACTTGTTCATTTTAAGAGACCCGTCTTATTTTCTCTTGTATATTTAGTATTGCTCTTTAATAAAGAAAGTGTTTCTTATCCGATTAATCAATGGAATTTTCGGTAGAATACTCGATTACTAAAATATTCGATAGCTACAGCCCTAGTTTCACATTATCAAAGTTTTGCACATAGAAAGATTATTAGAAGCCTTTCTTTTTCTCATAATTTCTCTAATTTTCATGAATGTATTTTGTAAGAATACAAATAGTTAACAGAATAAACATGTTTAAATTGTATAATGTGCACTAGGGGTGTCCCCGACTAAGGATTTTCATAGTCGAATCGGAATTTTCGAATCTTGCCAATAGTCGACTGATATGTTTGGGGGCGGGGGGACTAAATACATTACCAAGAATCAAGTCAGACATTCGACAGTCATAATTACTCACGTTAACACAGGGAAAATGTGTAACGGATGCCTCGCAGAAACAAAAATAATGTTTTTAAAAGATAGTTAACATTAAACGTCAGTGAAACCCTAAGAATTCACAAAATCGTTTACAATAGTGCTCTCATTATAACGTTATGTATATGACAGTAGTTATTAATGTTCTGCATTTGAGCTGCGCATGCTGTAGATGAACAGTAGAGTGAAGCATTTGATAGCAGGTTTTTAAATCAGTGGGATTTAACTAATTTATCTCATAGAATACGGTTCATTATTTATACAACATAACGTCAATATTACGACTTATATGCTACCTGCACAAAATGCCCCGAATGCAGAAGTGAACGTGTCTGCGTGGCTCTGAATGAACTCCTTTTGTGGATGTGTTCTTCACGCAACAACGCGCAGAAACACGGCAACTAAACTCTAAACATTCACAGCGTTTTATTATAATAGTGTTCTCATAATGTTATGTATATGACAGTCCCAGTCATAGTTATTCATATTCTGCATTGCTGTTTGTAGTGCTCGCGCTGCGTGCTTGAAGAGATCACCGTTACTACAATGAAGCGCTTTACTGCAGCGCAACCCAAATGCATCTTATAAGAGATAAATAATATATACACAATATATATAAACCGGCTGAAATTTTATGAAATCACTTATACCCTACCTATTCGAAAAAATCCAGTCTTTCACTCTGCCTTGTTAAAGATTTAAATCCTTGCCGCCAAGATGTTGGATTAAGTGAAACTTAAATCTATAGGGGTGGTTGGATTTATTCACGCACGTTAAAAATATTTATTAAAAGCTTCCTTCTTTTCAGATTCTTATTTACAGCATTATCATAATGGTCTGTATATTAACATATTGGGAGAAAACTGGTAGTTCTCTGTGAAATCAGACATTGAGCATCCCCATATAGCCAAAATGGCATGATCATAACACCCCGCGAATATTCGACTGTGAGATTGGGAGTCGAATCGGGCTCCTCTTATCGAAGCATCGAATCGTCGACTATTCGGGGTCACCCCTAATGTGCACCCAAAGATTTTTTTCAAGATTATACAGGGTTCGTACAAGGTGCTTAAAGTGCTTGAAGTACTTGAATTTGACTTTTTGAAATTTAAGTCCTGGAAAACAGCCATATTTATGAAAAGGTACTTGAAATTTTAAAAGGCAGTATATATGAAATCAGTGTTCATATTTGTTTTCGATAAAAACAATATTTTCACGCAAAATTAACAATGCTGCATGTGTTAATAATTACCATTTCTCCCGGCTTTTGGGAGCGCACGAGATCTCGCGATATTTCACCTTGAGGTGAAAGCGGTCTTGCGATATCAGTATAAAGTTCAGTTTGTAGTAAAAACTTTGATAGTGCTTGCATTATATTGTTCAGTCTTTTATTGCATGTGCTGCTAGTTTGGGTTTAATTTGGGAACGCATATAAAGTCTGACGCGCTTTGTGTTGCACTGTTGTCATTTACAATCGTGAAGCGCATCTCCATCTCAGCAGCTCAGTCCACAAACTCTTCCTCTGCATATGCTGGAGTTTGGGTTGCTTAACATTAATCTGGGAAAACAGTGCGTGTTAGCTGTGTAGATTTGTAATGTAAATCATTTACAAACCTATGCCAACACAGGAGAATACATCAACATATTTCTAAACATGCGATTTGTTGTACATCGATTTCAAAATAAAAGTCGCTCTGAGTTTGCTTGTGTTAAAGTCGGCATGAAATCAAAATTGATTATTTTTTGATGGAATACTGTAGTGTTTATTATAAATAATTTATCCATGCACTTCATTATTTTTTTAAAATTCATGTGCCCTCGTAATCTTTAATCAAATATGTTAACCCCCCCCTCCTCAAAACGATGACTCTACTCTTCTGGTCACGAGTGATGGCGCAAGGGCAGAGCTAGAGTGACGTAAGGGGTAAACGCTGGGATAAACGACAGGGGAAAAGAGCTGAAGCTGATGCTTCACTTTATAGCACTGACACCAGTCATAAGGGAGTACGTTACCCTTAAACACTGAAAAGATATTAGGATATTACGACAACATTACTCTTAGAACATCACAAACTAATTTGTTTCATGAATATATGACTTAACCTGATGGAGGACGCACTCAATCATTCATTCAGGCAGTCTCTCTCTCTCGCGTGTGGGCGAGCTGTTTGGGCATGTTTTGTGCCATTGATCATGGTCATCATCCCTAATAAATAAAACATTTATTCATGCTTGGGTGTCGGCGATCCCCCACCACTAACTGCAAACTGGCATTTCAGATCTGCCTCCATTTTGTTAGTAACGCCCCAACTTCCAATGATCCAATCAATTCCCGAAGGACGAAATCAAGTCCCGCCCTCTCATTTCAGATGCCGTTTCACTCGGATATACGTCACAGTAGAGATAAAAAGACAGTCGCAACTTCCGTTTCATGCCGACTTAAATGGATTTAAACGTCACTGAATAATGCTTGAAAATAAAACATTGGCGCCCTCTGCATGAATTTGTTATAATACATAATGTACTTAAGTTTCAACAATCATCCCTCAACAGCTCATTCATAAATTGGTCCAGCTGGGGCTCAATACGTCGCTGTGCAACTGGCTGTTGGACTTTCTGACCGGGAGACCTCAGGCAGTACGGGTCGGCAGTAACACATCCAGCACCATCACACTGAACACAGGGGCCCCCCAAGGATGTGTGCTGAGCCCCCTCCTCTTCACTCTGCTGACCCATGACTGCACACCGTCAAACAACTCCAACCTCTTCATTAAATTTGCAGATGACACGACTGTGGTGGGTCTCATCAGCAACAGAGATGAGACAAACTACAAGAGCGAGGTGAGCCACCTGGCCGGGTGTTGCAGTGACAACAATCTCTCTCTGAATGTGGAGAAGACGAAGGAGATTGTTGTTGACTTCAGGAGAGTGCACTCTCTGCATGCTCCTCTGACCATCAATGGTGCGACCGTGGAGAGAGTGAGCAGCACCAAGTTCTTGGGTGTACACATCACAGAGGACCTCTCCTGGACCACCAACACTGCAGCACTAGCCAAGAAAGCACAACAGCGTCTCTACTTCCTCCGTAAACTCAGAAGAGCCAGAGCCCCAACCCCCATCATGTGCACCTTCTACAGAGGCACCACCGAGAGCATTCTGACTAGCTGTATCACTGTGTGGTATGGCACTTGCAACGCGTTATAACTGTCCCGACTATTTTAAACCGGGCCCGTTACAGGTTAAAGGGGGGATCAATTTTGCAAGAGGTCCTATAGGTTACGGTGTAATAAAGTTTTGATTAATGCTAAAACAAAAAGGACAAAGACAAGGGATATCCCTTTTCCAAACTGTATTAAACCATCCCTGCCAATTATTCACAAACACCATATTACATGCTTCCCAAATACACAAATTACCCCAGCAAACAGTCACAAAAACACAATGTCCAGAATAAATGAGCAGGGTTTCGAATACGGAATGTCCACATATGCTGATGACGTTTTGTGCTAGTTTTGCAAAGTGGTGCAGTTCATGAGCAGTTTAACAGTCTTATCTGTTGATGAGATGATAGATGCAATGTAGAAATCCTTGCAGAGGTAGGCCGGGAAGCTTTGGGTACAATCCTTGGACAGGTGCAATCATGCACTCAAAGGAACACCAAAGTTGTTAATCCATTCCTCAAAGACGTTAACATGCCACATTAGCATGAATTGGGACAAACAAAAATCCTCTAGAAGAGATAACAACTTATCAGAATCCATATAGTAACCAAACAAACATAATACACAAAACATTAAACAGTAAACTCCACTAAAGGTTAAACTTAAAAGTACCCACAAATTACATATAGACAGCAAGGTGCAAAAATAGAACAGTAAACTTACGGTTGAGCAGCAAATTAAACGTTTCTCCAACCAGGATTGTTTGTACAACCAAGAAGCCATGAGGGATTCAAACAGAATCTGCTTCTTACTCTACTGCTTCTTGTCTTATACAGAAAAGGGTGAGACTATAGGTGCCACCTAGAGGTCAGGATGAGCATAGCACCCAAAATAAACCTTGTAACAGGAGGTAACCGTTACAGCGTCCTGCCGCAAGTCCCTTCAACGGATAGTGAGAGCAGCTGAGAAGATCGTTGGTGTCTCTCTCCCCTCCCTCCAGGACATCTACAGCACCCGTCTCACAACCTAAGCCCTCTGCATTGCAGGTGATCCCACCCACCCGACACAACTTCTTCAGTCTGCTGCCATCAGGGAGGAGACTGCGGAGTCTCCAGGCGAGGACCAGCAGACTGAAGGACAGCTTTATCCATCAGGCTGTCAGGAAGCTGAACTCCCTCCCGTCCTTGCCCCCCCTCCCCTCTCTTACCCCACGCACCACTGAACTCTGACCAAGAAAAAACTATATATATTTTTTTTTTGTATTATCTGTATTTTTACGTTCTACTGTTAGTGTTTAGTGTTATCTGTATGCACCAGTGGTCTGAGAGTAACGCAGTTTCAATTCTCTGTATGTATGTACGGTACATGTGGCAGAATTTACAATAAAGCAGACTTTGACTTTGACTTTTGACTTAAGTTGGTTATATTCATATTATATAGGCATATTACATTATGCATTTTAACAGTTTTGTTCAATAAAACCATGTAATTACTTGGATTTGATACTTTATTTGAACCAATTATGATTGCCTCATCGTTAGTTTATATATAAATATAGTCATATTAAAGCCTGTTTTTCACTTAGGTTTATTTTTATTACTAAAAATGATCAGATTACTCAATTGCCAAAATAATCAGTAGATTTCTTGATTACCAAAATAATTGTTAGTTATGGCCCTAGATTAGTTAAAATATTTCAAAATACAACTGCATTTTGTGATTAAAAGACAAATGTTTTGCAATTGAAAATTTCTTAAAAATAGTATTAAAATATTCTCTCATTCAAGTGAACCAAGTCTCTGTATTTAGTCTCATCTCATGAGCTAAGTTTATTATCACACCCCTAGCGTCTACAAGCATGATATAGCTCATATTTTTCCAAGTGTATGATATAGCTTTTATTCTTCAGGTCAAGCATGTATTCATAAAATAAAAGGAAAGTGTACTTTGCCATAGTATAGTTTTAAATGTTAAAGTGGCCATAGTCATTGCATGCTTTGCTTGAGCTGTACTTTATTTGTACCATTGTTTTATTAGTTTATGTATTATAATTTGAAAGATAATACAGCCCCTTTCACACTGCACGTTGGTCCTGGAAAATTGCCATAAAATTGCCGGAGTGCCTTCTGTGTGAACGCAAACACGTCCCGGGATTAATTCCGGGATTGATCCCGGGTTGAGGACCTAGTAACATTGCCGGGTTCAGTCCCGGAACGAGCGCTGTGTGAACAAAAGCCGGATCAATGCCGTAAAGGGTGTGTCGTAGTGATGACGCACTTTATCGTTCGACTGTTTTACCGGTTGTTTTGAAGGCAGATCAACGTTCACATGACGAAAAATGTGTAAACTGGAATGAAGCAGCGATCAGGGAGCTTCACTATCCGCGCTGAAGCTGAAATCGTTCGCCAGTTTAGTGAAATGGTGCGCGGCGCATTATACACGTCACATGAAATGTCACGTGTCTTTACGGGATCTTTACGGGTTGTGTGTGAACGCATGCACAGATTCCGGAAAATCACTGGCAGTGTGAATGAACCAAAATCAAACGATCCCGGGATGATTCCCGGAACACATTACCCTTGTATTTTCCGGAATCTCTGTGTGAAAGAGGCTTAACAGTACTATTTGATAAGTGAGATCTCTGATTTTAGTCCTTGAAAACCAAAAAAATTGTGCTTAAAGTCCTTGAAAGTTCTGGTAATTCATTTTGCAGTTTCTGTACGAACCCTGATTATAGTTTTTGCTGCTAAATTGTACAGTCAGCTAGTTTAATTTCATAGCTTATATATTTTTATTCAAATGTAGTTTTTCTCTGTAATGAGGAAGTAAGTATTTAGTGGATTGTGTTTAACAAAGGGTTTAAAAAAGAGTGACCATTAGTTCCACAAACACAGTATTGATTTTCTGTGGTGTAGAAAAAAATAAAATAGTGCTGGTGTTGGATCGGTCCGATTCTTAGAATCTGTAATACTCTATGTAATCTTACACTGCAAAATAGTAACTCAAAAAAGATTAAAAGATAACATCATAATTATTTACTGAACCCTTAAATTAATCACAATTATATAATGAAAGCCATAAAAAAACAGACAATTAATCATGATAATCGGCATAATCGTCAATCACCAAAGCCATAAAACACACAATTAATCACAATAACTGTGATTATTTTTAGACAATTAATCGTCAGCCAAATTTCATAATGGTGACAGGCCTAACCATAATTTCCTTTTGGTTTTCCAAATGTCCCACTTGATTTTCATCACTTCAATGTTTTAATTTTAGGCCTGATGAAAGTGAAAGAAGAACAAGATCTGAATGAAGTGGAGGAGAAGCATCAGGATCAGAAAGCTCATGATGTCACCACTAGAGAAACATCAGGGAGTTGCTCCAAAACTGAAAACGGCATTCAAATAACAGAAGTCAAAAGGCCTTTCAGCTGCTCTGAGTGTAGAAAGACATTCACTCAAGAAAATTACCTTAGGAGTCATATGAGGTTTCATAATAGAATAAAGCCTTTCACCTGCTCTGAGTGTGGAAAGGTATTCAATTGCAAGAAATACCTTAAGAATCACATGAGTATTCACAGTGGAATAAAGCCTTTCGCCTGCTCTCAGTGTGGAAAGAGTTTCACACAAGAAAGTAATCTTAAGGCGCATATGCATATTCATACTTTAGACAAGCAATCAACCTGTCCTCAGTGTGGAAAGACTTTTACGTGTAAAGGAAGCCTGAAAAATCACATGTTAATTCATGCTGGAATAAAGCCTTTCGCCTGCTCTCAGTGTGGAAAGAGTTTCATATGTGAACGATACCTTAAATCTCACATGAAAATTCATACTTTAGACAAGCAATCAACCTGTCCTCAGTGTGGAAAGACTTTTACGTGTAAAGGAAGCCTGAAAAATCACATGTTAATTCATGCTGGAATAAAGCCTTTCACCTGCTCTCAGTGTGGAAAGAGTTTCACACAGGAAGGTAATCTTAAGGCGCATATGCATATTCATACTTTAGACAAGCAATCAACCTGTCCTCAGTGTGGAAAGACTTTTACGTGTAAAGGAAGCCTGAAAAATCACATGTTAATTCATGCTGGAATAAAGCCTTTCACCTGCTCTCAGTGTGGAAAGAGTTTCATATGTGAAAGATACCTTAAATCTCACATGAAAATTCATACTTTAGACAAGCAATCAACCTGTCCTCAGTGTGGAAAGACTTTTACGTGTAAAGGAAGCCTGAAAAATCACATGTTAATTCATGCTGGAATAAAGCCTTTCGCCTGCTCTCAGTGTGGAAAGAGTTTCATTTGTGAAAGATACCTTAAATCTCACATGAAAATTCATACTTTAGACAAGCAATCAACCTGTCCTCAGTGTGGAAAGACTTTTACGAGTAAAGGAAGCCTGAAAAATCACATGTTAATTCATGCTGGAATAAAGCCTATCGCCTGCTCTCGATGTGGAAAGAGTTTCACACAGGAAGGTAATCTTAAGGCACATATGCATATTCATACTTTAGACAAGCAATCAACCTGTCCTCAGTGTGGAAAGACTTTTACGTGTAAAGGAAACCTGAAGAATCACATGTTAATTCATGCTGGAATAAAGCCTTTCGTCTGTCCTCAGTGTGGAAAGAGTTTCATATGTGAAAGATACCTTAAATATCACATGAAAATTCATACTTTAGACAAGCAATCAACCTGTCCTCAGTGTGGAAAGACTTTTACATGTAAAGGAAGCCTGAAAAATCACATGTTAATTCATGCTGGAATAAAGCCTTTCGCCTGCTCTCAGTGTGGAAAGAGTTTCACACAGGAAAGAAATCTTAAGGCGCATATGCATATTCATACTTTAGACAAGCAATCAACCTGTCCTCAGTGTGGAAAGACTTTTACATCTAAAGGAGGCCTGAAGAATCACATGTTAATTCATGCTGGAATAAAGTCTTTCGTCTGCTCTCAGTGTGGAAAGAGTTTCATATGTGAAAGATACCTTAAATCTCACATGAAAATTCATACTGGAATAAAGCCTTTCAGCTGCTCTCAGTGTGGAAAGAGTTTTAGTGAGAAAAGATACTTTAATGCGCATGTGCGTAAACACACTTCAGAATAGTCTTTCATCTGTCCTTAGTGCAGAAACACTTTCACTTGTAAAGGAAACTTTGAGAGTCGAATGATAATTCATACTGGGAAAAAGCCTTTGGTAACACTTTATTTCGATAGTCCACTTTAGACATTCTACTAACAGTAAGTAACTTTGCAACTACATGTCAACTAGCAGTCATTAGAGTATTAGTAGACTGTCTGCAGAATACACTTTATTTTTATGGGTCCACAACTGACTCAGAAACTTTGCAAGTAAATGTCAACTTATTCTACTAACCCTAAACCTAACCTAACAATCTACTCTGAGAGTTAGTAGACATGTAGTTGCTAATTAATGAGAATTAGTTGACATCTAGTTGCTAAGTTACTTATAGTTAGTAGAATGTCTAAAGTGGACTATCAAAATAAAGTGTAACCAAGCCTTTTACTTGCGCTCAGTGTTTCATCTGCGTTTCACCTATAAACAAGGTTTAATAGTCTCACGGGAATTCACACTGAAGTAATTCATTTTAATATAATTAAAGTACTTGAAGTATGCAGTGTTAATTTTGACAGCAAATTTTGATTTAGTTTTAGTCATAGCCTTTTGACTAAAATGCCATTTAGTCATATTTTAGTCATCTTAATTTTTTTAGTCTACTTATAGTCAACTGCATATAATATTTTAGTTCACTAAATTTACAGTCGATTTAGTCAACTAAAATGTAATGGCAATATTTAAATTGTAATGCATTATGCGTTCCTCAAAAATTGTCAAAATTATTTACTTCTGGGGAAAGCATCTATAAATCTATGCTATGATTAAAGTGCTCTAATGTGACATTGAAAGTATACTGAAAAGTCAAGGGTGGTTTATGTAGTCCTTTTAAAATTCAGAGAGGTATAAGACAAGGCTGTGCCTTTTCAGGCATGCTGTATTTGATAGCTTTAGAAACAGTGTTAAATAGAATTAGAGTAGAGTTAGATGGTTTTAAATGTGAAAACTTCTTTCCACCGATAAAATTGTCAGCATATGCTGATGATATAATGGTTTCAATTAGTGGGCAGAATGAAATTGATAAGTTAGTTGACATTGTTAATAGTTATGGAACATTTTCTTCTGCAAAAGTAAATTGGGCCCAAACTGCAGCATGCTTAGTTGGACAATGGAAAGAGGAGAAAATGGTTTTGCCAGGCGGAATGAGCTGGTCCCAGTGTGGTTTAAAATACCTTGGAATCTTCCTGGGCGATGAATCAACCAATCAGAAATACTGGGAGAATGTGTGAAAATGTTGAGGGAAGATCAGAAAGGTGGAAATGGCTATTGCCTAAAATGTCTTTTAGGGGAAGGGCTCTAATTATTAATAATCTGGTAGCCTCCTCGCTGTGGCACAGATTATCGGTTTTAGAGCCTCCTTTTGGGATTCTTGATAAATTGCACTGAGTACATAGGGCTGTGTTATATCTTCTAAAAGAAGAAGGTGGTCAAGGCATTGTAGACCTTAAGAGTAGAAAAGCAGCCTTTAGGTTACAATTTGTTCAGAAACTTTTATACAAGTCAAATGTATCGTGGACTGGATTAACTTTTTGCCTTTTAAGGTTGGTGGGTGGGGTTTGGGAAAAATCTTTCCTGGACGGACTGCATTAAATTCTATTTGAGGTGTATTTCTCCTTTTTATGAAAGCATGAGATCCTTGCCCTACAAGTCTTTACACTGTTTTTTTTAGAAGAACCTCTGATTAACGGTGCACGTGATGATACAACACCTTGGTTAAAACAGGTTTTGATGACATGCTAAGATTGTGAAAACGAAGAGCCTAATGGAAGTGGCTGGTAAGACTCGGGACAATAATACTGTCCTTGATGAATAATAAGATCAACAAGGACAATTCATCTTCTGTTAAAAAAAGAGACATTGAGTAAAGAAGACTGGACTGTTTTATCATTACAAACTGTCCCGAATGCAATGGATCACTTTCCAAGTGTGGTGATACCCAAGACTGTTTTATAAATGGAGAAATCTTCAGCCACCTCAAAGATTTCAAGAGACATCGTTTTTGATTCAATGGGGGGCATGAGCAGAGGCGTCATGCCCATTCAAAGTGAGGTGGCACGTGCCCCCTCAGATTTCTGAGCCAAGTGAATTTTGAATGCAGCTTCCAAAAGACAAAATATAGCTGATTAATTTTTTCTATATTTAATACAATCACACCGGCGTGATTAAATCGTTCAGCGCGTCATATCATCAGCTGCTAAATTCAAATCTGCATTCGCTGGCTGGCACTGAGCCAGAGACAGATGCGTTTTTACAGCACTGCGCATTATAAACAATCACACACGATGCTGTTGAGCTTATGAATGCAATGACCAATCAGAGGTGTTCAGATGAGTCATAGATAAAATGACGGTGTTTTCTTCACTTGCTCGCTGACTGAATCCCTCTTTCTGGTGAATTCTCTTGTCAGAAACAACAAAGTGCAAATGTGTGTACAAATCTGTAAGATATTAATTTCATAGTGTAAACCGCTTCAGTGATTTTAATGGGAGTTTTTGAGAGTGCTTGAACTAGACTGTCAGTGAAAATGTTCTTTGATACTGTAAATGTTCTGTTTCTGTACAATGAAAGTTTTATGATTAGTAGCCTAACTTGCAATGTTTTTATTCACATTCATTTTCAATGTTAAATTCACATAAAATATAAAGTCAGTCATATTAAAAATGTCATGACTCATGACACCCATAAACAGACAGGTTTTTATTAATAAATTACATTACTAGGTTACTTTGACCATCGCCCACCATAGAACAACATAATCTATAAAGGTGAGAATCAAGATACTTCATGATAGTAAATGCGTTTGGGAATGTTTCGAATAAAAAGGAAAAAATATATAAAACATAAGTGCTGTTGTGGCTGCTGTGTGTCACATGACCCCCCTCAAAAATAATGAGTGCATGACGTCCCTGGGCATGAGTCTATATCAAGTGTGTAAAAATGATAAATGTGACCCGTGCTGGCAAAATGTGTCGGAATGCGCACGGTCTAATTTAGAGTTACACGCAAAAGAAGTGAAAAATGTCGATTTTGGTCGAATTTGAGGATTTCACAAAAATGAGTTTATTAAAGTTAGTTCACCTAAAAATGAAAATTAGCCCATGTTTTACTCACCCTCAAAGCATCCTAGGTGTATATGATGTTCTTCTTTCAGACGAATCCAATCGGAGTTATATAAAAAATTATCCTTGCTTTTCCAAGTGTTAGAATGGGAGTTGGTGGTGTTTCTGATCAACAAGTCCAAAAGTAGTCAAATAAAGTGCGCACCTCCATAATAAAACATGCCTCGCACAGCTCCGGGGGGTGAATAAAGGCCTCCTGCAGCGAATTCATGTGTTTTTGTAAGAAAAGTATCCATATTTAAAATGTTATAAATACTTTTTTTCTCACTTCTGCTGACTGTCATACGTGCAAGCTGTTCCGGCTTTTAAAAATTATATAATACAATTTTTTGCATTGGTTCTTATTATTAACAACAAAGATAAACTAGAAAAATAGCTATATTGTGATTATTAATCTAGTAGGGGTGGCACGGTACACAGATGTCACGGTTCAGTACGTACCTCAGTTCGGGGGTCACGGTTCGATACGATTTTGGTACAACAGGGGGAAAAAAATTCTATGCTCGGTTTCTTTTCATTTATTTTGAACAAACAGTGGTATAAATTACTATTTTTTTCAACCTAGATGTGAAAATATTAAATATTATTACATTATGTTATATACATAAAATCTGCAGTACATATATATACATACAAGGAATACATTCTTGAAATATATTTGATTTAGTTTACAGATAAACAAGGGAAAAAAACAGTGCGACACGTAACAGCCTATTTATGCTGAGTTTCAGTTCATTTTTGTGACACGCTTAATTTGTTCATTAATTTGTTCACGCCTTGTGGTGCCATCCCAAAGAGGCACCCAATCACTCTCACGGACCTTTTCCTGGACTGTGCCCAGCTGGTGGAATGACCTCCCGATCTCAATTCGAACAGCTGAGTCTTTAGCCATTTTCAAAAAACATCTAAAGACATCTTTTTCGCCAGCACCTGACCAACTAATACTAACACTTACCTATTCTATAAAAAAAAATAAAAAAATTATCCTAGCTACGTGTACTGTGCTAGACTAACTGAGACCTGTCATGGCACTAGTATACTGTTGCTCTCTCGATGGTCTGATTGCTTCTATTGTTCTCCTCATTTGTACGTCGCTTTGGATAAAAGCGTCTGCTAAATGATTAAATGTAAATGTAAATTATGTATTAAAACAAATAGCCTACCAGCAGAGGGTGCCAACGGCCTGGTGTTGTTTCAATTTACAGCGTGATTCAACGACGTTTAAAACCATTTCATTTCACATGCAAACTCAGAGTGAGGGAGGCGCATATAGAAATATGTTTTGGCATAGGTTTATAAATGATTTATGTTACAAATCTAGTGAGATAATGCACACTGTTTTCCCAGATGACCGTTAATTAACCCAAACTCACAGCATATGCAGATGAAGAGTTTAGCGCCTTTCAAACATACAGTCTTTACTGGAAAATTACCAGTAAGTTACCAATAAGAGATCATGTGTGAACAGGACCTTTTTAAAATTCGTTGACAATCATATCGTTTTCACGGAGATGACGTGATTACTATGAGCTGTTTACAAAGCACTGCTGCTTTGTATATCTTTCCTATGTAAATATGCGCTAGACTAGAGTGACATCTTTGACCATTGCGCCTCGTAGCTTTTTCAACGTGTCGTGCTCGAGACCCAGCTTCTTTTCCATTCATAAGGGCTACGGCTCTGGATACTATTATGCGCGTCTAGTGTTTATAAGAGCAAAAACTTCTGATTGGCTAGTAATGTTAGTTTGGTTGAGAGTGAAAGCGGTGTTCCTCTCATACCATTGGTAGGCGAACTCCTGAACTCGAACTGATATCTTTTTTTATAGAATTATTATTTTTTTTAAATGTAGGACTATCTTTCTTTTTTTCACAGCCGAACGCTGCACGCCGGAAATCCGGCACGGTGCTGGAGAACTTTAAGCCCTGTGAATGTGAACAAAAATCTTACGGGTTTGGAACGACATTGTCACAAATCTTCGCAGTGCATACAATCTCATTCGCATCCGAGAGGGCGATGAGTGGAAGACGGCTTTCTCCACTACATCGGGGCACTATGAATGTCTTGTGATGCCATTCGGGCTGGTCAATAGTCCTTCTGTGTTCCAGGCATTCATTAATGATGTGTTCAGAGACATGCTAAATCGCTGGGTCATCGTGTATATCGATGCCATCTTGATCTATTCTGACTCCTATGAGGACCATGTCAAGCAGGTTCGTTCAGTTCTCCAACGTCTCCTCACCCATCAATTATATGCCAAGATCGAGAAATGTGAGTTTCACCAAACATCTGTATCATTTCTCGGATATGTGATCAGTTCGGGAGGGGTAGCCATGGATGACGAGAAGGTTCAGTCCGTAATAGACTGGCCACAACCTGTCACTTTAAAGGAGTTACAACGCTTCCTGGGCTTTGCCAATTTCTATTCTATTTGCGATTCATCCGGGGAGACAACGTCTAGTGTGGACACAGGCAGCCATTTCCGTCTTCTAGGAACTCAAGGAAAGATTCACCATGGCTCCCATCCTGCATCACCCCGATCCTGAACGGGAATTTATCGTGGAGGTGGATGCTTCTAGTACTGGTATTGGAGCTGTTCTCTCTCAACGACATGGTAATCCTCCTAAATTATACCCTTGTGCATTTCACTCCCGCAAACTCACCCCCACTGAACAGAATTATGATGTGGGCAATCGAGAACTACTAGCCACGAAGGCAGCTTTTGAGGAGTGGCGTCATTGGCTCGAAGGAGCTAAACAGCCCTTTACAGTGTTGACTGATCATCGCAACCTGGAGTATCTGAAGTCCGCCAAGAGACTCAACCACAGGCAGGCAAGATGGGCTTTATTTTTCACCCGTTTTGATTTTTCTGTGACATATCGCCCAGGCACACAGAACACTAAAGCTGACACCCTGTCCAGACTACATGAATCATCCATACTACCACTCACCCACGAATCCATTATCTCTCCTACCATTATTCTAGCTCCCATACAATGGGACATCATGACAGAGATCACCGAAGCTCAGGCCACCGACCCTCCACCGGCCGAAACTCCACCCAACCGCACGTATGTACCACTTGCTCTGCGTCAGAGAGTTATTCAATGGGTACACTCTACTCTCAGTTCAGGTCATCCAGGTATCGCTGCCACTGTTCAATTACTCACCAATCGCTTCTGGTGGTCCACATTGCAGGCCGATACGATCACCCACATTCGGAACTGTCCCATCTGTAATGTATCCAAACCCTCCCACCAACTACCTGCCGGCCTCTTACAACCTCTACCCATTCCACAACGCCCCTGGTCTCACATAGCCATTGACTTTATCACGGATTTACCGCTATCAGGGGGTCATACCACTATCCTCACAGTGGTTGATCGTTTCTCCAAAGCATGTCGCTTTATACCTCTGCCCAAACTACCCACTGCCCTCGAGACAGCCGAATCCTTATGCAACTACGTATTCAGATTCTATGGCCTCCCTGAGGATATAGTCTCTGATCGAGGACCTCAATTCACCTCCCGAGTCTGGTCTGCCTTCTGTCAAAAACTCAATATCAATGTCAGCCTCACATCCGGTTACCATCCTCAGTCCAATGGTCAAGTGGAACGCTTAAATCAGGAACTCACCCGTTTCCTCCGCTCATACTGTCATCGAAATCAGGCCGACTGGAGCCGCTTCCTCTTATGGGCCGAGTATGCTCAGAACTCCCTCTGCAAACCTGCCACAGGCCTCACCCCTTTCAAATGTGTGCTGGGTTTCCAACCCCCCTTATTACCATGGTCCGGGGAACCCTCAGAGTTACCTGCTGTAGATTCGTGGCTCCAGCAGAGCGAGGAGACCTGGAATGAGGCTCATGTCCACCTTCAATGGGCCGTTCGACGAATAAGGGAACAGGCTGATCGTAGACGGCGGGCAAATCGCAACTACCATCCCGGTCAATGGGTCTGGCTTTCTACCCGTGATCTTCGTCTTCGGCTTCCTTGCAAGAAGCTCAGTCCCAGGTACGTGGGTCCCTTCAAAATCCTTAGACAGATAACTCCTGTTTCATTTCATTTGGCTTTGCCCTCCAATTATCGTATCTCACCCACTTTTCATGTGTCTCTGCTTAAGCCCGCTGGTGGTTCGAGAGGAGCGGAGGACCAGGAGGAGGCTGGTGACCAAGGAGCCCCCTCCATCATCATAGACGGCGAGGAGGTGTAACGAGTTCAGGAGATTCTAGACTCCCGTCGTCGGGGCAGGGTAATTCAGTACCTAGTGGATTGGGAGGGGTATGGCCCGGAAGAGCGGTCCTGGGTCAGTGCAGAGGACATTCTGGATCCTTCTCTCACCACAGACTTTCATAGGACCCATCCGGAAAGGCCAGCCCTGAGACCCCGTGGAAGACCCCGGCGTCGTTTGCCTCCTCGCGTCAGGAGCCGCTCGCAGGTGGGGGGCTCTGTCACAAATCTAGCCTCTGTGGCTCCCTCCGATCGCCACCAGAGGGAACCATCACCGGAGTACTAACCGGTTCTTTCGGACTCCATTTCCCATGACCCCGTGCCTGAGACTGATCACCTGCACAGGTGTCAGCTATTATCCAGACTATTTAGCCAGTGCCTGCCATACCCTCGTTGCGAAGTCTTGTTTTGCTATTGCTGATATTTCTGAGCGTTTTTCCCGTGTGTGTTTTCCTGTTGACTACCTGGACTGTTTACTTTCATCTGACCGTTTGCTGCCTGCCTTATTGACCCTGCCTGCCTTTTGGATATTCTCTCTGTCTGCCGCCTGCCTCGACCATTTTGCATTGACTCTGTTTATGAATCTCCCTTGCCTACGTTGCTCTTGATACTGCTGTTTGAACTTTGCCTGTCTGACCTCTTCTTTGTATTAATAAAGCTGCACATGGATCTCAACGTCACTGACCCATCATTACAGACATGAGGGTGAGAGAATGATGACAGAATTTACATTTTTAGTTAAACTATCCCTGTAAAATGCTTAAAATACATTATACATTAAAAACCATTTACATTAAAAAGGACAAAGTTTAACTTGAAATAAACTTCAGAATCCCTCTGCCCATAAAATATTTTATTTAAACAATATTTTAAGAATGTTGTTCTGAATATTCAATATCATAGCACAACAGCTAGTGTGACATTGCTTTAATACAACTTACATTTATGACAGAACTTGGCCAGTTGGTTTGTGTTTCTTCTTCCACAGGGAAGTCAAAGATGTCACATTTTCCACTTCCATGTTGTTGGTCTGATGAAGAACATAGTTGAGATATAAAAAAAGTGAATAAACGTTTAGTTCATTTAGTAGGCAAGTTTAACTGTAACATTTCTTATATGAATAGTGAGATCTTACTGTCATGTAAGGATCAAGACGACTTGGGAAGCTGCAGTGAATGGTGTTTATTGAGTAACAGTTATAACATATGCTGAAATAAGACGAGAGGGGTGAACAGAACACAATAACATTAATGACAAATAAACTGACTTTTCCTGCAGGAATCCACAGAAGCAGATGTGTGAGGGTCCAACTCAGACTAGACAAGAGTTCAGCTCCAACACTAATTAAACAATCAAAGGTTGAAAAATGGCAAATAATGGCTAGATGTTCCAGATGTGGAGAACAGGAACACGACAGAGTGGAGATATTTCTGAGAACGCACCAATTTTTGTTAATAATGAAACGTACTCCATCGCCTCTGGATTTACAGGACTAGGCCGTTCTATCCATCTATAGAACTAAATTATCGGATGCCGTTACAGCTGTGTCCGGGACCGAAGACGTTAAGCCAAGTTTCAGTCAGACAAATGATGTTACAGTCTCTTATATCCCGTTGGAAGCTTAAACTGGCTCTGAACTCATCCAGTTTATTCTCCAGAGATTGGACATTGGAAAGAAGAATGCTTGGCAGAGGAGAACTGTGAGCTCTTTTCCTCAGTTTGTTGTGAATCCCAGCCCGTTTCTTGATTTGTTGCCTCTGAGAATTATTCGATTTGCCATTGTTCAGTTCTGCGTTCTGAAGTATCTCAGGAGGACACGCTGAGTTGAAGGATAAAGTGTCGCGAAACAGGTCAGTGAAGCAGTTTCCAATGTTTAAATATAAGTGATCTGTGCAGATGATTTTGTGTGCAAAAAGGGAAAGTAAAAGTAAATAAAGTTAATAAAAGCACAATCTAAGCGGAGTGACCTGGACGGCATCCGAGCGCGTCAGCGCCATCTTAGCGGAAAAATAAATAAAGATCTTGACTTTCTTGAACATTGCAAAACTGGGGTGAAGGTCTGCAGTCACCTTGTTGCTCTTGTTGTAAATGAATTTACATGGATGCATTATTGACAATGAGTTATGGAAAAAAAAAGAATTTTATGTAGAATCAGGAGTCATCCTATCCCGGACATTAACAACAACAGTAATAGTAACAATACCAATAATACTAACTAAAATGTAACTCATGCTCATATGCCACTACACCAAATTGTATGTTTGCATTTTACACACAATCTTTAAAAACAGGGTAACACCTAATCTATGTCATCCCTGTTGCCCAAATGTCAAAACCTGTTACCCTGAAAAGTAACAGGGCTGACAGTAACAGGTTTGACAATTTCAAACTATTTTGCTAGATAATAGTCAAGTTCACAAAAGCACATTTACATTTAGTCATTTAGCAGATGCTTTTATTCAAAGTGACTTACAAATGAGGACAATGGAAGCAATCAAAATCAACAAAAGAGCAATAATATGCAAGTGCTATAACAAGTCTCAGTTAGCTTTACGCAGTACATGTAGTAAGATTATTTTTTTAATTGTATAATAAAAAAACAGAATAGAAAAAGATTAGAGCAAGCTAGTGTTAGAGGCCTTTTTTGTTTTTGTTAAGAAAACAAGCAGTGAGTAAATGAATAGAGTGCAAGTCTAAAATGGACAAGTTTTTTTATAAAGAATAGAATTAGAATAGAGCGTGCTAGAGTTAGAGACTCAAATAAAGATGGAAGAGATGTGTTTTAGCTGTTTCTTGAAGATGGCTAAGGGCTCAGCTGCTGGGATTGAGTTGAGCAGGAGGGAACAGTTAATGTAAAAGTCTGTGAAAGTGATTTTGTGCCTCTTTGGGATGGCACAATAATGCGTCATTCACTTGCAGAACGTAAGCTTCTAGAGGGCACATAAGTCTGAAGTAATGAATTTAGGTAAAGAGGTGCAGAGCCAGAGGTGGTTTTGTAGGCAAACATTAATGCCTTGAATTTAATGCGAGCAGCTATTGGTAGCCAGTGCAAATTGATAAACTCAATGCTCAGTTCTTGGCCCACTTCTCTTCTCTGTCTACATGGCATCATTAGGTTCTGTCATTCAGAAACATGGCTTTTCATATCACTGCTATGCTGATGACACTCAACTCTACCTCTCATTCCATCCTGATGATCCGACGATAGCTGCTCACATCTCAGCTTGTCTAACAGACATTTCTTGCTGGATGAAGGACCATCACCTTCAAATCAACCTAGCTAAGACCTAGCTAGCAAACCCATCACTTCACAATTTCACCTTCCAGTTAGGCTCATCTACCATAACTTCTTCAAAAACTGTTGATGATAAGCTGAATTTCTCAGACCACATTGCTAAAACTGCCCGGCAGATTTGCTTTATACAATATTAGGAAGATCAGGCCCTTTCTTTCGGAACATGCAACACAACTCCTTGTTCAAGCTCTTGTTCTGTCCAGACTTGACTATTGCAATGCTCTCTTGGCAGGTCTTCCAGCCAATTCCATCAAACCTCTACAATTAATCCAAAATGCCGCTGCAAGGTTAATCTTTAATGAGCCTAAAAGAACGCATGTCACACCTCTGTTCATCAATTTGCACTGGCTACTAGTGTTGTCAAAAGACCCGGTACTTCGGTACCAAGTCGGTACTAAAAAAATGAAAACGTCATGGTACCAGGTTTCTGTCAACCCGGTTCTTGCTGCGCGATCTGAAAGCTGCTCAGATGCGCTCTCTTCATAAAAGCAGGGAGACAGGGCGACATCAAAAGGAGGAAATGCATCAAACTAACAACACTTTAAAGACTGACACCCGGATCAAATGAAAGAGTTCAAGCAGGTACGTTTCTACTTAATATTTAGATATTCTGTTATGAATATTATTCCATATTTTAATTTGAATGTCGGATTAAAATAAACTGCCGTTATAGCGGAGTTAATCCTTAGCATAAGCACGGCTAACGCTAATATAATGAGTATTAGAATGAAGTTTCTTTATTAACTACTTAATGCGCCTATAACTTTTATTAGGGTAAAAACAACAGGAGGACATGATGGTATTTACTATTGTTACACACCAGAGGCTTTTAAATCTAAAATATGCGTGTTGGAGAATGTACAAACAGTTAACAGTGTTTATGTCATATCAGTCCGTCAGAAAAAAATAGTTCTGGCCTTGTTTTTTTTGCTAGTTGTTATTTTTGGCTGGATAACTAGCAGGTTTAAAAGCCCTTTAAAATTAAATATGTACACAGTTTGTATTAAATGAAAGTACAGTCAAATTGTATCTCCTGTATAGACTTTAAAATTACTTCCTGTTATTATCTAACATCAACTTACAGTGAGTGAACAATATATTTTTACAACATTAATTAATGTTTGTGAATGTTATTTAATACAAACACTTGATCATTCATGTTTGTTCATTGTGCATTAAATAATTTTAACAGATTGAACTTTGATTGATTGATTGATTTTATGTATTTGTAAATTTTGAAATTAACCCTAAGAAGAATAATTGCAATATATAACTATAGTTTATTTGATAGGTCATGTTATCTAAAAAATGGAATCTTATTGTAAAGTGTTTTAATACTACAGTTTCCTTCTATTTGATATACACTTGTCTTAAAATATATGTAATCGTATCTAAATTTATTATAAAAGCTGAGGTTTGTTATTTACTGAAATGTTATATTTTAGCTGGAGTCAATGATCTAATGTTGCATTTGGTCAGACTCAGCCCACTGCTTTACTAATATTATATTTTCCTTTTACAGCTGCAGGGAGATCATGAAGCACCAGCAAACCCTAAAACAGACAACAGTTTACAGTTGTTTTTCAGCGGCAGCAGAAATATGACAAAAAGTTTTGGGTGGAACTTGTTTACTTTTTTCCATACTTTTATTACTTTTGGAAAAACTTTAAATAATTTTAAATAAGCATAAAGAATGGCATTGTTTTTTGTGCAGTTTTTTTTGTTTAACTTTATTAATAAAAATGTGCATAATTAGCATATTTCTGTGTTTTGCTTTGGTACCGAAATTGGTACCGAGAACCGTGGATTTTCACTGGTATTGGTACCGAATACTGAAATTTTGGTACCGTGACAACACTAGGTAGGGGTGGGTATGGAAGTTCTAAGCAGCCATGCATTATTTTTTCCTTTTGTTTTCTCGTGATCTTGACATAACGTACTCGGTTACTATCGTAACCTCGGTTCCCTGAGATACGGAAATTAATACTGCATCTTACTAGACGCATATGGGGAACACTCCTTTTTCTCCGATAACTGAAGCCTTTTTTTCAATAACGCAGTGTTACTGCACGGCCATTGGTTCGTGCAGTGCTATAAAGACGAACCAATGGCTCGGCAGCGGTGCTGCACGAGCATATGGCGACGAAGCCTGCCAGAATGGGCGGGGCCATCTGGCTATATAAGCGGCCGATTCGCCATAGGATCCTCAGGTTTACATCGACTGAAGCGACGACTGAGTCGTACAGTGCCATAGCACGGCAAGGAACACAGTACTTGTTCCCGTATCTCAGGGAATCAAGGTTACGATAGTAACCGAGTACGTTCCCTTTCGATACTTCACTCGTACTGCGTCTAACTAGATGCATATGGGGGACCATACAGTGCTTGCAAATCTCCCATTTGCTTGACCGATGCTAGCGTCAGTAGTAGAGCAGTCTTTAGTGACAGGGGTCGAAGGTCGACAGACTGTAGTGGCTCAAAGGGAGGGCTCTTCAGGGCCCTCAGAACAGTAGGCAGATCCCAAGTGGGGACTGTGAGGGGGTGAGGAGTGTTCAGCCTCCTGGACCCCTTCAGAAAACGAACAACTATGTTGTTCCTACCCACCGACTGGCCTGCTATAGGAGCGTGAGAGGCTGCTATAGCTGCTACATAGACCTTGAGTGTGGAAGGGGAGTGTCCCTTGTCCAACAACTCTTGTAGGAAGGACAATATCAACAATATGTCACAGGAAAATAGGTCTGTACCACGGGTTGAACACCAGGCGGAGAAGACAGACCATTTGAGGGTGTAGAGACGTCTCGTAGACGGGGCTCTAGCCTGAGAGATTGTGTTTTGAATGCTCTCGGGGAGGTCCGTGAGCTCCCATCGAGAGGCCAAATGCCACATTGCATCGGGCATCGGGCCGGGGATGCCACATTGTTCTGTTTGCCTGAGAGAGGAGGTCCCGTCTCAGGGTAATGGGCCAGGGGGCTGCGGTGAACAGCTGAGACAGCTCTGAGAACCAGTGTTGGTTCCTCCAGAGCGGGGGTCACTAAGAGAACTGTGTTTGTCTTCCCTGATTCACCTGATGACCTGCGGGATCAGAGTGATTGGGGGAAAAGCGTAAAGGAGGAGGTTGGGCCAGTTGTGGGCCAACATGTTCATGTCCTTCAAATAATAAGTCAGGCAATGAGAGTTGTCTTTTGAGGCGAAGAGGTCGACCTCTGCCTTGCCAAATATCTCCCAGATCTCCTGAACCACCTGTGGGTGGAGCGTCCATTCCTCTGAGGGGACGTTGCTCAAGTGATAGCATGTCTGCACCCTGATTCAGTCTGCCTGGCACATGCATTGCTCTCAGCGAACACAGGTTGAGCTGAGACTATTACAAGAGGCGCTCCACTAGAACGAAGAGGCACCTCAAGGAGAGCCCTCCTTGGTGATTTATGTAGGCTACCACGGTCATGCTGTCTGAATGGACCAGAACGTGGTGCCCCCTTAGGTCTGGTAAGAAGGTATGAAGGGCTCGAAAAAAAATTTATACTTCAGAAATAATATAATAATTCAGAATTAATAAATTCAATACTTCAGACCTATGTGCCCTCTAGAAGCTTACGTTCTGCAAGTGAACGACGCATTATTGTGCCATCTCAAAGAGGCACAAAATCACTTTCAAAGACTTTTTCATTAAATGTTCCCACCTGGTGGAATGACCTGCCCAACTCAATCCGAGCAGCTGAATCCTTAGCCATCTTCAAGAAACGGCTAAAAACACATCTCTTCCATCTTTATTTGACCCTCTAACTCTAGCACTCTCTATTCTAATTCTATTTTTTCTATCTGTCTTCTTTTTATTTAAAAAACACACACACTTGACCTTCTATCAACTGCATATTTATTCTGTAACTGCTAGCTTTTCTTGAAAAACTAACACTAGCTGTCTTTTGTCTATTCTATCTACTTGTTTCTTAAATAAAAAAAAAAAAAAAAAAAACTAGATTTCTTTTTTCTATATTCTATCTACTTGTTTTCTTCATAAAATAATAAAAAAATAATATATATTAAAAAAAGATATCTTGCTACGTGTACTGCGTTAGGCTTACCAAGACTTGTCATAGCACTTGTATGTTGTTGCTCTTTTGTTGGTTTTGATTGCTTCTATTGCTCTCATTTGTAAGTCACTTTGGACAAGAGCGTCTGCTAAATGACTAAATAAATAAAATAAATAAATGTGATAAAACTAACACGTCATAAAAATGATGTTGCTAAAGATATGGCTACATGCTTAAAGCTTAGGCTGATGATACAAGGGGCAACTTTTTGGGCAACGTTGCTGTCAACAGGCAACCAAGTGAGACACAGGGCCCACGTCCGATCTAAATTATCCAAATAGAAATTTGTTACCCATTATCAACGGGAAAGTGCCCAAGCAGCATTTCTCAAAAAGGTTGCCCATGTGTATCATCAGCCTAAAATTATTTTATTTTAATGTTTAAAAACTTGTAACTATATCCATTTGACTGCACATAGTTTCCATGATTAAACTGTAAATCACAGGATTCAGAAAAGTAAAAAACACAAAACTAAATTTAGGGAAAGTAAAACTGAATATAAAAAATGAAACAAAACAAAAAAGCATTTTCTCTTTAGGTCGACACATACAGCAGAGAGTAGACTGGACACATGACTGTTACATAGGTGTGACATGCTTAATGTTATTAATACAGTAAGCAAAGTAATCACATGCACAGAAAGCCACCTCTGATTAAAAAGTTAAGAAAGAGAGTCCACGTGTAACAATATTTTGGATCCATGCAGCTCTTAAAATGACAGCAGTCTGTTAAACCTGCTTCTGTCTGTGTGCTTAATGTTAATGAATAAAAGACAGAGAAAATCACTCACTGTCTATGACTGAATATCTTTTGTTGCTTTAATGAGAATCAGTGTTCTGGGTGGGTCCTAATGCCCCAGAATAGTGACGGGGACACTATACTGTCAAAAAGCACCGTCTTTCGGATGAGACGTTAAACCATGGTCCTGATTCTCTGTGGTCATTAAAAATCCCATGGCACTTCTTTTAAAGAGAAGGGGTGTAACCCTGGTGTCCTAGCCAAATTGCCGCCATTGGCCCTTGTCAATCATAGCCTCCTAATAATCCCCATCCACTTGATTGGTTCTATGGCTCTCTCTCCTCTCCACCTGTAGCTGGTGTGTGGTGAGCGCACTGGTGCCGTTGTCCTGTGGTTGCCGTCGCCTAATCAAGGTGGATGCTGCACACTGGTGGTGGTTGAGTAGAGACCCCCCACATGATTGTAAAGCGCTTTGGGTGTATGCTATACACAATAAAGCGCTATATAAATGCATCATTCATTCATTCGTTTATTCATTCAGTGTGCATTTAATTCATACAGTGAAGACTAAGCAGTGTTTTTTTTTTCACGTTTGATTATTCAGTTTGTGTTGATAAACCTAATATAGGCCTACCTGAAACCTTAAACCCCCAGTTTGCACTAATTTCAAAATGACAGTAACTTTTTATGTTATGCTACAGTAAAACACTACTTTTCACTTTCAGAACATGCAAGGATGCTTTCTTTTCAAATTAGAATGTGAAACATGTATATTGGTTATATAATTTGAAATATCTTAAATATAATTTAACTTTTTAGTTATTCCTTAAAGGGGTCATAAACTGAGAAACCAAAATTCCCTTAATCTTTTGACATATAAGAGGCCATTGTACTATAAAACATCCTGTAAATTTAAGAACTCAAAACTGTCTTGTTAGTCTAAAAACAGCTTATATTGTAGCCAATCTGCCAAAACGACTGCTTGTGGAATGTGCCACTTTATGCTGTAATAGTGTGGATAAACACCACCTACATCACTGCCTGTTTAGCCCCGCCCATTGACTTGTGCATGTAGTGTAAATAACGAGAGGCAAACGCAGAAAGCAAACAATAAAAATGGCCCCAAAGACAACAAGATGCTGTGCAAGTTGTGGAAAAACACAGTCTTTGCATTGCCTTCCTTCTGATCCCAATAATAGAGAGTGGATGAACTTTATTTTTAAGAAGTTCCAGATCACGTCAAGAACTTGGTCCTTTATTCACTTAATTTTACTGCAGATTTTTTACAAACAAGGGACAATTCGACGCAGGATTTTTTTTAGAAAGATTGAAACTAAAAGATGATGCTGTGCCGGCTACATTGGATCCGACAGTAATGACGCAACACACAAGTGTGAGTAACTGTTTTCATTACGTGGTCACTATTGCTTTGTCTGTTATTACAGATCGTTTGATATGAGTATTTATGTGTTTTTAATCTAAATCACTGCAGAGTCTGTGAAGGACATATACTGTCAAACATACACAACTCTTAGCCAATCATAGCAGTGTTTACTTCCGAGTCTACAATCCTCCACAGCTATTCAAACAGTGCTTTGAAGAGGGGGGTTTAAAACAATAGCCTATTACTTATAAATTATGATGTTTTTTGATGTAAAAATCTTGATAACATTGTAAGTGGACCTCAGAGAACAGTACAAAATAAAAAAAACAAAGGCAGTTCATGACCCTTTTAAGCATTATAGTATTGTATATTGAATATTGCATTATTTAATGAGTTATCTCATGTTGCATTTTTCTTCATTATCGTGCAGCCATACTTATAATTGCACTCTTACAAACTACTCTAACTCAAACTTTCAGGAAAGATGTTTTCAGATGAAAACTGACAATGAAGTCAAGGGACATGGAGTGGTTGATTTATAGTCAAGTCAAAGTCAGCTTTATTGTCAATAGCATACCTTTATCTTTTTACTTATGACAACTGCATTTATTCTTCAAAATTCATAATAGTTTTGTTCATCTGTGAAGATTATCTTGATGGACAAAATGTGTGAATACCATAAACCTTCATTGATCACAGAGCTTATTTTTTTTAAGATTTATTTTTGCCATTTTTGCCTTTATTGTGACAGAACAGATCAGATGTGACAGGAAGCGAAGTGGGAGAGAGAGAGGGGGGCAGGTTCGGGAAAGGTCCTCGAGTCGGGACTCGAACACGCGTTGACCTGAAGCGCACCGGCTCTGTATGTCGGCACGCTGCCCACAAGGCTATCGGCGCTGACACAGCTTCATTTTTGCAATAATCCAAAAGACTATGGGGTCATTCCGTGTCAACTCAACCAGAGGTCCCTGGCTCAAATTTTTTATTACATTTTTTTTCTAAAGAAAGATAAATTAAAGTATATTTATTGAATAATCCACATTTTTTTAGGGGGGTGAAAATGGCAATTTTCACCTAAGATTTGGAGCCAAATTACAGGAGGGTAAAAATGACTTTAGAAAGCTGGCTGCATCTTTATATTATTTTTATACAGAGATTGGTATGTATTAGTAAAATCTGTTGATTTTAGCAATTTTTGTTCCATTATAGGCCAACAGTGACAGTTCAAAAATGTTTATTCCTCAGTTCCTCACGTTGTTGGTTTGTAGCAGTTCAGCATAGCAAACTTTGGTTGATATGATTTTTTTTTATTTTTCTGTACCTGAAAACTACTGTTAATACCAACCTGAAAAGCGCTGTTTATTTTATTTGTTTGTTTGCTTTGTATTTATTTGTGCTACTGATTGTAGTTTGATTATTTATACTTGTTTGACAATAGCCCTTTTTTTCTCTGTACATAGCACATACCGAACCCTACTGAAGCTGGGCTCTTAACACTGCGATGCAAACAAAAATGTGAGTAATTTGAACCATTACACCCATAGTACATATGTAAATATATAAATATTTTTGCGTTCTTTTTCCTTAAGCTCAAAACTGAAGTCCCAATGTAATAATCAAGATGCAATAGATCGGGTTGCACGAATAATCAAAATAAAACTGAAGTTGTGATGTGGCTTATAAAATTAAATATTGCATGCATGTTTCAGAATGAATCCCAAAACTGTGTTCATCTACACACATCTAGCTTATGATACAGTATTTTCTGTACTATATAAGCTTTACCTCTTTAAGTGCTGTAATAACAGGCTTCTAAAACCTGTTGTCAGTGTAAGGAGTGCGCACTTTGCACTACAATGAAACTATAATTAAGTGCAAATGCCTAGGAATTTTTCCAAGGAGGAGTGATGAAACGAAAGTATACAAGCACTAATTCACTTCACTCAAAATATTTATATTTATATAGCCGGCATTTATTTAACAATGAACCATAAACTCCATAGACTTTTTTTCCTTCTGTTACAATGTATTTAGTTAGAAACACAATATCCCTTTGTAACTCAGAAATCAATGTCCTTTTAGTATAGAACCAATGTTGGAATGTCCTTTCAATTCGGAAATCTAAATCCAATATTTTTTTCCTTCAGTTGTAAAATCCAGTGTCTTTCGTGTCCGATCAGTATCAGTGTATTTAGGAAAAAAATATGGGAGGGGAAAAAAAAAATCAAATAAACCTTTCAAAATTAGAATCAGAGCTCTGATAAAAAACCCAAAAATGAAATAAAATATTCTACCCGGGTAGTGTGTTTTTTTTTTTTTTTTTAAGTATGCTGAGATCTCCTGCGCTTATCTGTGAGATGAAATGAAGACACGTCGAATGGAATGGTTCCTGCTGGATAAAGACTCCTTGCACACTCTGCTCTTTCGCCGTGCTTCCGTCTGTCAAATGGCGGTGAATCCAATGGCCGTATCTAATCATGAATACAAAAAAAACAAAAATAAACTCAGACTAGCTAATTTCATCATAACCTAGATTATAGCATCTCAGATTCATGTGACTCAAGTTACTCTCCAATTGTTTGTTTTTTTACGCGAAAAAAATACACATCAAGATATTGACATATCAAGATCATAATATTACCAACAAAACAGTATCTTGCAAAAGCAATAATTAGAAAACCTGTGTCATGCTAACAACACACATGGTGAACACTCGGCAACTCACCGGAGAAACAGAAAAATCCACAAATCAGTACTAAAACGCCTCTTCCCTCATGATAGCGTATAAAAAAAATGATTTCTAAGTAGAACTAGCAAAATAGCTCTAAACCTTATGGTTTAAATTTTACTTTGTGTGGTTCTTTCCTTGTGTAGAGCTCAGCTCACTACTGTTCTGTTACGTTTTTTTCCTCTTTTCGTTACTGAAAAACTATATTTGTTTCACCTCTCTGCAGCGCCACTACTGCCATCTGCTGGACAATAATGATATGCAGTTAAAAAACGTAACTAAAAATAATCTAAATATTAGATAAATCTAAAAATCTCTTAAATCTGCTTTAGGTTAATTTTAAGCGGGTTACATCCCCCCCCCCCCTTAATCTGCATGCATCCTTGCATGTTGCAGCCTACACTGTCTCTGATGTTAAAGGCGTCAATTGACATATGTAAGGTACTGTGTCAAGAGTAAGGGTTTGGGAGAAAGCTTTGTCTAACCCAGTTAAAATTGAGTGTATAACTGTAACTAGAGGGTTCCCTAAAGTTGGATATGTCAACTTTTTGGGAGCTGTTCGATCTCTAGAAGACCTTCTCAACGGCACCTCATCGTCAGAGATAACCTCAGCCTTCTCAAACTCTGTGGGTTCTTTTACATTCAATCCTTCCTCCATCTCATCCAATACAGTGTCTGTTCCATTTATAGGAGTACAATGTTCAATCAGATCTGTGACAGGAACATCAGGAATATTTTCCTCAGCTCTTATAGTCTCAGGTACAGGTGAGTGTTGAGCTCGACTGACCTCACAAGTTCCATCACCTTCAGCATACTGAGGTTCAAATACTGGAGCTTCAGGGTTCAATGTAGACACATCAAAGCTTGTTATAGCTACCTGATTCTCAGGAACAGACTCATTCACCATTTGAACATGTTGGTTATCTGATATCCCACCCTGAGATCTTTGCTTGGGTCTGGCTTCCTCTTGAACTGTCCTGCTGTCCTGCTCATCACTTGCCTGGATGCTTTCTAACCTCTGGGTTCAGCCCAAAGGCTATATCGACTGGAAGCCTTGGCTGACGGCCAAACTTCAGCTGGTATGGGGAGTAGCCGGTAGTATCATTTTTTGTACAATTATATGCATGTACAAGGGGCTGCACAAAATCCTTCCATCTGGCTTTGTCCTCTTCTTGGAGCGTTCCCAGCATTTCAAGAAGTGTCCTGTTGAATCGCTCCACAGGATTTCCACGAGGATGGTAAGGCGTGGTTCTCGTTTTTTTTATTCCAAGCAGCACACACAGGTCTTTGATCAGAGCTGATTCAAAATCACGACCTTGGTCGCTATGCAACTTCTCGGGAAAGCCATAATGGATGAAAAAGTTGTTCCATAGCGCTTTCGCCACTGTCCTCGCCTTTTGATCAGCTGTCAGAACTGCTACTGCATATTTTGTGAAATGATCAGTTATGACCAAAATATTCTTTGTTCCTTTACCGTCTGGCTCCAGTGAAAGATAATCCATGCAAACCAACTCTAGAGGACGTTGTGTTCTTATGTTCACAAGAGGAGTGCTTCGTTCAGCACGTGCCTTTCTCCGTATACATCTCTCACAGGTCTGAATTTTTTCTCTCACTTCCATAGCCATACGGGGCCAATAGAAACGGGCACGAACCAAGTCCAGTGTTCTATCAGTACCCATATGTCCAACAGCATCATGAAGACTTTCGAGTGCTGACTTTCTGAACCTTTGGGGATGGACAAGCTGATGGAAAGGCTCACCTTGGCTCATGCGTTTTCTGTACAGAACATCGTTTGAGATTGCCAACTGCCCCAGTACTCTCAGCATCAACTGGACCTCTCTGTCTTCCTGACGCCTTGATCTGAATGAGAGTCCCTTTCCTGTTTGGAAAATATCTATTACTCTACTGATGGCCGGGTCCTGTCTTTGCTCACGAGCCCAGTCTTCAAGTGACATTTGTGGTAATGTACATGATCCAAGCACATCAGGTTGACTGAACCCTACAGGAATAGCAGAGGCCTCAATCGCCAAGCATTCAACTGGTACAGGCAGTGAGAAGTCTGGTACTGTACTTATCGTTGAAACACACTGATGCCTCTGACAGACTGCTCTCACAGCCTCAGATGGAAAATCGGCTCTTCTGTCATCCTGTAGGAACTGGGAGATGAACCGCTGGATACGGTCCTCCTCATCCTGGGAAACTAGATCAGGTTGCTGTTGGTCATCAGGATGCGGACGCCTTGAGAGACCATCCGCGTCTTGATTCCTCTTCCCAGCCCTGTACAGGATGTTGAAGTCAAAACTGGAAAGAGCAGCCAACCAGCGGTGACCCGCTGCATCGAGTTTGGCAGATGTCAGAATGTACATCAGTGGGTTGTTGTCCGTCACAACGGTGAACTTTGCTCCATAGAGATAGTCAAAAAAATTCTCTGTGACGGCCCACTTTAAGGAAAGAAATTCGAGTTTATGTGCAGGGTATCTTTGTTCACTACGGCTAAGTCCTCTGCTTGCATAGGCTATCACTCTCAATTTGCCTGCTTGCTCTTGGTATAGAGCCGCACCAAGACCATGAGTGCTTGCATCTGTGTGTACAACGTAGGGCTGCTTTGAGTCGGCGAACCCAAGAACCGGAGCTGTTGTGAGCTTCTGAATGAGAGTCTTGAAGGCATCTTCACAAACCGATGTCCATTTCTCATTGAAAGGTCTTTTGAAATCTGCACTTGAGGAACGTATCGAGCTACTGTGTGAGGAGGCTGACTGCCTTTTTGGAGGTAGGTACCCAGCGGTTAAGTCATTGAGAGGTCTTGCAATTTTGGAATAGTCTTTTATGAATCGCCTATAATATCCGGCAAATCCAAGAAAAGACTTAAGCTCCTTGATGTTATTTGGCCTGGGCCACGTCGTGAGAGCAGCTATTTTGGCCGGGTCGGTCTCTACCCCACTTGCAGACACCACATGCCCAAAATATTTAACAGATGTTCTAAAGAATTGACATTTCTCTGGCGAAAGCTTTAAGCCAAATTCCTTCAACCTCTGGAGAACTCTAAGTAATCGGTCTTCATGTTCCTCAAGAGTAGCTGAGAAAATTATGACATCATCAAGAAAAACCAATACTTCTCTCAAATTCATCCCACCCATGCACTTCTCCATTACTCTCTGAAAAGTACTGGGAGCGTTCGTAACTCCCTGCGGCAACCTGTTGAACTCCCAGAAGCCCATCAGGGTCACAAAAGCCGTTTTAGACTTGTCTTCCTCCTCCATTTCCACTTGATAATAGCCAGACTTGAGATCCATGATAGAAAACCACTTCGAGCCAGTCAAGACAGAGAAGGCCTCTTCAATGTTGGGTAAGGCGTATGCATCTTTGATGGTTTGGCTATTCAACTTCCGATAATCCACACATAGCCTGATGTCACCATTCTTTTTCTTAACCATAACAATCTGAGAAGCAAAAGGGCTTTCTGATTCACGTATGATGTTAGCGTCTTGAAGCTCTTTAAAATGACGTCTGACAGCCTCATAGTCAGAAGGATGGATCGGTCTGGGCCTCTGTTTAAATGGAGTTGGATCTAACAAGCGTATTCTATGTTTAATTTTAGTGGTATGACCAAAATCGAGGTCACTGAGTGCAAAAGCATCTGACACTGAATTTAATTTCCTAGTGATTCTCTCCTTCCACTCTTTGGATAAAGGAGAGTCAGTGAAATCAAAGGTGAGTTTTCCACAATCAGACACATGCATGGAGTTGTCCGTTGTATAAGATGAAGTAGCATCACGGTGGAGTGGTTCTCCTGCATTGGGAGTTGGCAGGGATGACACATCCTTAGGAAAGGAAAGCTCAGCAATGTTGTGACCTAAGGGCACTTTGATGTCATGTATTGTCTCATTCTTAACTAAGACAGGCACCTTGAAAGATGGAACTGGTGGGCTTGTCATAACGTAGCTACAGAACAAGAGACCAGCAGGTAATCTCGATTTGGGAGGCTCTACTAAGAGAGTCGTATCTGTTGCTACAGGGACATGTCTTGTGTAGCCAGTTAAAGCCACCCTTTCTCCTGCAGGAATGATAACACTCTTCTTGCTCTGCAGCTTCACAGTCCCCACTCTACCATTTTGCTGATTTATTTTGAATCGGTGATACAAATGTTTCAAAAGTGGAGAACCATGACCGTCCTTGGTCCTGTGCTTCACAGACTCACCCTGGACAAGCGCACACTTTTCGTACAGAGGATCAAGTGTTTTGGTGCCTATCAGCAAGGGAACATCCACACTTGTCTTGTGATCAGGTACAACAAGTGCAAGAGTGTGAATTTTTTCAGACTTTCCCATGATATCTTCTGGAAAGTCTACGTCAACTTGAATATAGCCCAGATACGGTACTTCCTGACCACCCGCACCTTCTATGTCTAAAAGATCTTGAATGGGAAAAATGGGCTGATGTGAAAGGTGGTTTTCATGGAAAGACTTCGAAACTGTACTGACCTGAGAACCTGAATCCAGAAGGCTATCACACTGAACTCCCTCAATGATAACAGTTGACGTACATTTTGGTCCTATCAACCCCTTTGGAAGAGCACCATCAACTAACTGAACTTGCGAATGAGTTTTGCAGATGCCAGTTTCTACTTCTTGACTTGGTGTGGGACGTTTAATTTTATTTCTGGGCGCAGTCAGTCCCTCCACCATGACCCGTTCCAGTTTAAATGCCCATATTTGGTTTGCCATTCATCTTGTCTCGCTTTCAGTTCCTCATATTTCTGATCCACTAAAGGCTTATTTGGAGGATTTTCACACTGTCTTGCTAGATGTCCATCATTGCCACATTTAAAACAGAACCAAGCCTTTGGCCTGGGCTTTGGCACTGTCTGTTGAGCTTGAACCTCTGCCACCCTAGCTGAGGGGATTTCTTGAGCTGGATTCTGAGTTTTGTTAGCATGTCTCTGTTGCCTTTGCTCCTTCTTTTTAGTAAGCTGCATTTTTAGTTCTGCAACCTGCTTCCGCAACGCTTCAGTGTCTGTGATGATGGTCTGCAGGACATTAGCACTAGCATCATGAGAACAAGGGTCTTCATTCACTACCTGCATATTCATAAAAAGATTTGGGCTTTGTGCTCCCTAAATGGCGCTGCATGCGATCATGCTTTGCAGCTCTCCTATCTTCCTCTGTTCTCACCTGTAAAAGGAAGTCCGAAAAATCGGGAGGCGCTTCTGTTTTAAGCCCTAACTGCAATGCCAGAATGAGAGACTGATCCCAGCACCCACGCCGAAACTGCCGCAGTAACTGTTTATTGGCGTCTGCTTTATCAATGCCACCTCTCTTTGCTGCAGTAATGATCAACACCTGTAATCTCTGCAGGTACTCTGAAGCTTTCTCTCCCGTGTTTTGATGAGTACTGAGGAACCTTGCAAAGATTTTGTCCCCATCCTCCACTAACCCATATGCCGAATCAATAAGTTTCACATAATCGCAAGGATCTGGATGTGGACCTAGCTGTCTGATTAAATCAGAGGCTGGTGGAAGCAGACTTTCTAAAATTTTACGTCGCTGCATGTCAACCGGAGTTTTGTCTTGAATCATAAGCTCTACGTGGAGGGACCATGTCTGGAAATCCACTTCATTAGGAGGCTTAGGAAGTTTGCCTGAAAATGGACGAAGCCGTTTGGTTCCCTGATTTGCAACAATTGCGTTATCACTTTTAATGACATGCTCCACAATGATCTTCTGAACGTCTGGTGGATTGAAAAGATCATTGGAAGAGGCTACTTGTTTCATTGCAGCTGATTGTGTTACTGTCGTCTGCTTTCTGGCTGTAGCCGTGAGTGTGGGGGCAGCATACTGAGTTTTATTCAATGTATTGCATGGTTTACGAATTAAAGGGGTCCCACTATCATCTGAGTCTGGCTCACTATCACCGTGTGAGCTGTCACTAAAATCTAAGGGCTTTGCTTGCACTGGGGATTTCTTTGGAGTAGAAGCCACTTTATAAGCCCTATCTACATGCCACAAAATATTAGGGTCTCCAACACTAGAGAAATACTTTGGGAGGTCAGGTGCTATGTTTGTAAGAGGTTCCTCTGATTCAAACTCTACAAGAGCTTTCACACCATTCTCCTGCCCTGTCTGCCTCAACCTAAGAATTTTGTTGACAGATCCAAAAGTCGAGCAGAATTCAGTTATCTGTTCATCAGTATCAGCTGTGGTAATACCTTCAATGTACACAGCATTCTTTAAATTGACACCACACATCTGTTCAGTGTCCATGGCTACATAAGATTTCACACAATGCACAATCGTAAACTATTTTTTTTTCCAAGAAGCAAAGAAAAAAAAAATAGAATAAATCAAACACAGCAATGTAACCCAAAAAAAAAAAAATCAATTATTTCTACTCCTCCTGGCTGCTGGCTCGCCACATTTATGCAAGGAGTGCGCACTTCACACTACAATGAAACTATAATTAAGTGCAAATGCCTAGGAATTTTTCCAAGGAGGAGTGATGAAACGAAAGTATACAAGCACTAATTCACTTCACTCAAAATATTTATATTTATATAGCCGGCATTTATTTAACAATGAACCATAAACTCCATAGACTTTTTTTCCTTCTGTTACAATGTATTTAGTTAGAAACACAATATCCCTTTGTAACTCAGAAATCAATGTCCTTTTAGTATAGAACCAATGTCGGAATGTCCTTTCAATTCGGAAATCTAAATCCAATATTTTTTTCCTTCAGTTGTAAAATCCAGTGTCTTTCATGTCCGATCAGTGTCAGTGTATTTAGGAAAAAAATATGGGAGGGAAAAAAAATCAAATAAACCTTTCAAAATTAGAATCAGAGCTCTGATAAAAAACCCAAAAATGAAATAAAATATTCTACCCGGGTAGTGTGTTTTTTTTTAAAGTATGCTGAGATCACCTGCACTTATCTGTGAGATGAAATGAAGACACGTCGAATGGAATGGTTCCTGCTGGATAAAGACTCCTTGCACACTCTGCTCTTTCGCCGTGCTTCCATCTGTCAAATGGCGGTGAATCCAATGGCCGTATCAAATCATGAATACAAAAAAAACAACCTGCATAACAGGGCAACATTCAATTACTCTTATCAAAATCATTTCAAATTCCTTCAACAGATCTGGAAACAATAATACTCAAAACCCATATTCATAATTGTACAGCAGTTTAGATTGAACAGGTTACATTCTCTCAGTCGCTGCACACGTAAACTCAGACTAGCTAATTACATCGTAACCTAGATTATAGCATCTCAGATTCATGTGACTCAAGTTGCTCTCCAATTGTTTTGTTTTTTTACTCGAAAAAAATACACATCAAGATATTGAAATATCAAGATCATAATATTACCAACAAAACAGTATCTTGCAAAAGCAATAATTAGAAAACCTGTGTCATGCTAACAACACACATGGTGAACACTCGGCAACTCACCGGAGAAACAGAAAAATCCACAAATCAGTACTAAAACGCCTCTTCCCTCGTGATAGCGTATAAAAAAAATGATTTCTAAGTAGAACTAGCAAAATAGCTCTAAACCTTATGGTTTAAATTGAACTTTGTGTGGTTCTTTCCTCGTGTAGAGCTCAGCTCACTACTGTTCTGTTACGTTTTTTCCTCTTTTCATTACTGAAAAACTATATTGGTTTCACCTCTCTGCAGCACCACTACTGCCATCTGCTGGACAATAATGATATGCAGTTAAAACACGTAACTAAAAATAATCTAAATATTAGATAAAGCTAAAAATCTCTTAAATCTGCTTTAGGTTAATTTTAAGCGGGTTACATCAGCAACAGAGAAGCTAAGACAGTGGTCTCAAACTCAGTTCCTGGAAGGCCACTGTCCTGCAGGGTTCAGCTACAACTAATTAAAAGGTGTGTTCATCCAATGTCGTAATTGTGATTTCAGCTTGTAAAAAGTGTTTATGTCCTCAGAGTTCATAATTGCAGCTTGTAAAATGAGTTTTCTGAGAGCTCCTGCTTGTATCATGTGACCACTGTACCACCTGACCTCTGCAGATCCATTTAGCCATTGATAGTGGTGCCATAGAAATTAATATTTCTCTTTCTGAGGATGTAAGCGGTACTGAATAGAATATCGCATGTTGCCATCTCAAGCCTACGGTAATTGCAAGATGCTTGAACGCAGCAAAACACACCTGATCCAGTTAATCAAGGTCTTCAGTATTACTGTAAACTTAGACCTAAACTCTGCAGGACAGTTTCCCTCCAGGAGTTTTTTTTTCCTTTTTTTTTTTTACACTGAAATATTACAATCAGATTTTTTTCGCATTTGGATTCCCTATCTTAATAGAAAATCCAGTACTCACACACTGTCTGAGAAGTGCTTGTACACTTTGGGTTTGTCCGACAGGGTGAGTACTGCATTGAGTTCTTTGTCAAGGCTTATTACACTTAACTTCAGTTCAGATATGTATTCGCATCCATGCATTGTTTTTAAATTGGTCTAACATGTCAATAGCTTTAAGTAGTATTGTGCTGCATTGAATACATTTACATACCACTATAAAAACAATACAGCAATAAAATCTTTGAGTAGACACTCATATTGTCACCACGATATATATTTTCATACCACCCAACCCTAAAATAACTTTTATGTGTCAATCTTTATCAGGGTCCGGTGACAACTAGGGGGTGTCGACAAACTTCCAATGAGGACCATTAGACCACTTGAGAAGAATTACCTCATATGACCAAGCTTTAATGTTGTAAAGCAGATTTTGAGCTGATCTCCTTCATTCTGCCGCCAGCTCACCACAACCCCTGGGTACACCAGCTGTGGAAATTACGGGCCAAACTTTGGGTGAGGACCTTTCTCCACTTTCCACCACCAAACCTCTTCCTACATGTAAACAGTTGTTTAGCGCACTGTTGTCTATATTTGATTTTTTTTTTTTTTTTTAGGCTGCAACCATTGATTATTTTAATAATCAAATAATGTTTTAGATTAATTGGATAAAATGACACATTTTCTATATATTTATTTTATAATTCTACATTTCTATTCATTATAAAATAAAATAAAGAAAAGTAAAGAAAAACAAAAGGACTAACTGTTAAGACTCATAGGTAGGCTATGTTCACACTGTCACTGTTTGGGAGTAACAACTGCATTTACTTACAGATGTGAATCTCAATGTTCTCTACACACAACTGCTTACAATAGTGTTTCAGATGCTGTCTGTATGCACAAGTAACTGAAGTCAAGCAGTATTCTATTTGTGATTATTACCTCTAATTATAGCAACGGTGAGTAAAGTATTATCAACGACGGCGACAGCTATACTACTAAAATCTTATCACAATTGGCACAACAAGAGTCCAGTCAAGGCCTGACTTCATCTGTTAAATCTGAACCAGCAGCATCTTTTATAACTGGAGTAGATAGGATTATTTGAGTCAAACAGTTCACAAAACTTGAAAGGAGCAGAGAAAGTGCTTCAATAAACAAATATTGTTTGTGGTTTGCCCTGTCAGATGCTTCGACAGATGCGTGTGGACTTGAGTCATAACTTACATTTGATGGTTGTGTCCTTGTCTAATTTTGGAAATAATTGAATAGAATAGGAGCGTAACAATTCTGACTAAAATTTTAATTTTTCTAAAATATTTACTTTAAATGTAGGTGTAATATTCTAATGTAGATAATATAGAGAGCAGTAACTGTAAAGGGGCTATACATGTAATTACTACAGTTGTTACATGTAAAACAATTGAATAGCAGCTATGTTAATTTACTATATTCAGAATATACGTGTATATACACGCAAATACGTGTTCCCCATACCAGTTAACCAGTCTGTGTTTTGTTTTTAGCATTTTAAATATGTTTTATGTTTTTTGCTTATGTGTAGCACAGCCTACATAAACACATTCACTATATTGCTTTTCTTTGACTTCAGTTTTCACGTTGTTTGGAGGACAAAATTGGGCAAGTTGTCGGGGCCCATTGAAATTCTTAATCTTTAATTTTTAAGCAGGATTTGCTGATTGCTCATTACAGGATGAAGTCCCTTGTACCTGCATTAGTCTAGCAGTTGTAACAATCCTTCTTTAATGGTCGCATAACATTTTTTATTCAGTTATGATGAGCTAAATGGGAAAGACAAAATCTGTCAGCAACTTCTACAAACTATTTCTGCTTTCTGCTTGTCTAAGATCAGTTTGGGCACGCATGCACAGGGCAGCTTTGGGTTAGTTGCTCTGTGCTGTTTAATGTATGATAGTCAGAACATTGTTCAGTTTTATTCATTACTGTCAGCTTTCACAGCAATACTGTTAAATGAGCAATTATCTCTATCAAACCATCAAACATGGACCTTAAATGGATGGTTCACCCAAAAACGTTATTCAAATAAATTAATATTGTGACAATCATGCTCATCAGTCTGATTTCAGTGGCTCAGCTTAGTGTAGTATCTAGTACAGAGGTTGTTGACAGTATTGTGTGCATGTTGCTGCATTGTACATGGTGTTCACTGCCCAATATTGTATTATTGTTTACACCTTCAGTAACTTGTACATTGTTTCTGTCACAAATCCTGGCCATGAACTTTTGTCCGTTCACCACTAGAGGTCACTCACCCATCACATGGACTTTCACACCACACAGTTACAGATCACTCATAGACTGCATTTCCCATCATCCACTGCACCAACACAGCTGTTCACACTGATCACGCTTGCACCTGTTCACCATCTCACAATCACCATCACCCAATCACACACACACACACACTACATAAGCCCTGGACTTTCTCCTACTCACTGCCGAGTATTGTTTAGTCTAGGAATACTTGGGAACGCTTTGTATGTCGCTAGGCTAAACAATACTCGGCAGTGAGTAGGAGAAAGTCCAGGGCGTGCGTGCGTGCGTGCGTGCGTGTGTGTGAGATGGTGCAAAGGTGCAAAGGTGCAAGTGTGATCAGTGTGAACAGCTGTGTTGGTGCAGTGGATGATGGGAAATGCAGTCTATGAGTGATCTGTAACTGTGTGGTGTGAAAGTCCATGTGATGGGTGAGTGACCTCTAGTGGTGAACGGACAAAAGTTCATGGCCAGGATTTGTGACAGTTTCCTTGTAAAATGCTTTAACATCTTTTTCCATTTCTTTTCTCCACCAGACACCCTAGGAAATGGTTCATCCTAAGATGCACAGATCTACCTATAGCCCACCATCATTCCCACATCCATCTTGCAACGTTTCATTAAGTGCAGTCTATAACCAGTGTCTGCCATGCACGGTCTGCTTCTTGCAGATGTTATGGATTATTCTATTAGAGCTCTTTATATTCTTTATTTGAGACTGTTATTATGTAGAGACTGTTATGTTGTGAATAAAGTCAACTCACCTCGATGCTTTCAGCAGTTAATACATTAAAGTGTGTCCTCATCTCATGAACATTTGAACTCTTAACAATAAACATGAAACACACAACACTATCATATTTTTTATTTAACACACTGTGGCGGGAGGAGCAAACGACAGACACAGTGGGCGTGGCGTCAGGCCTCGGAGAGGCTTTTATTAAACAGAAATAATAAAATAAAGTGTCCAAAGGGGATGAAGTGTCCAAAATAAACAGGGGATCTGGTGTCCTCGTCGTGCTGCGTGAAAGAGGGGCAGTGTTCTGGAAGGAAGGGTCCAGGTAAGGGGCGGAGTCCGGCGGCCGCACGGGCTCCCCTCTCGGGTCCGGAGCGCGAGGGGCGGCGGCTTCTCCTAGCGGCTTCATCCTCCTTCGGCCCACGGCCCCTCCGGGGACTATACGGACCGGCATCCTGGCCCGTCAGCCGTGTAACAGGTGCGGCACTTGCTCTCTCCACGCTCCCTTCCTGGACCCACGAGGACACCAGTGTGCATGCACGGGGAAGAGACCGGTCTCCAGAGGAGAGGCGCACTGGGCATATAACAGCAGCGGTGATGAGGCTCCATTCACTTCAGGTGTGCCTCATCACACGCCGCCAGACCTGGCTGTTTCAGCACCCCTCCTCTCTACACACCCACTCCCGTCAGGAGCCTGGTGAAGGGCGGCGATTAAGGTACGGGGAGATGCTGATAATTAGGGGAGGCAGCCGACTCGTCACAACACATACTTATTACATTTCAAATTTGCATCTAACATACCTGTACATACTAAATTGTCTATTTTGTATATTGTGTTTGTACCATTTTGCATATTTGTACATTATTATTATTTTTTTTATTATCTGTGTCCTGTCCTGTTGCTGTCATTCTGTTGCACCGTGGAGCTACTGTCGCTAAAACAAATTCCTCGTATGTGCAAACATACCTGGCAATAAAGCTAATTCTGATTCTGATTCTTAATGTTTTATTATTTAAAGATTGTTTTAAAGTTTATTACAGGCTCAGTGAATTTTCTTTCACTAGAAAATAAAATGTACTGCAAACTGTCATAATCAAGTCTGGGATATTTCATTAATTCTGTGAGGCATCAAATCAAATGGACATTTGTATAGTGTTTCATCCAAAGGCTTCTTCCTCATTCAGTTAAACATCAATGGTTTTCTTTGCCTTTGTCACCTTTAACTTTCTCATTGGAAAGCATTATTTGGAACAAAATATGAATATGTACACTATATTTCAATGCATGGCATGGAGTCAAACAACCACCTGACACAAACCGTTCATCTTCATACAGACCATGGTATAAATTGAGGTGTTACTCAAATTTTCAAGCTTGTAATGATAACTATTTAAATTCTAAGCAGCAGTCAAGCTTGGTATAAGAAGGGTCTAATTTATGCTTTCTGCAAGATGACATGCAAGGAATGTAAACCAATGATAAAGTAGGTAAAATTACAGGTAGCTTGCAACGAGGGTAACTTCAAATAAGAAACTGGGCTGGCATTTTTTGCATGTATTTTTTGTCTATGGAGGGATCAAGCCAACAAAGGGATAGATGGACAAACAAACAGATTAAAGGCTGGTTGTGCATGATGGGTAGAGTGTTCCTGTGTGTTTGTTGTTGTATTTGTATTTTATTATAGTGTCTTTGGACGCGAGCGGTGCGATGCACGCAACAAAAGAGAAACCCCATAATCACTATCGCCTGGATGCGGCTGGACTCGACAAATCCCCGTCAGTAAAATGATTCCTCGTTCTATTTCTGGCATAATCCAAGCTCTTTGCAACAACGGTTGCGTCTGGTGTTACGTTAAAAACCCGAGTTCTACTGATTCGTCTGCTTGCTTCGATCCGGCGCTGAGTGCATGGCAGCACGTACTTTCAAATGCTGAAGATTCATCGTATAGACATCGTATAGAGGTAAAGACGATGACTCATTAACAACAAAAAACGTTTGATCGAATGCGATGTTTACCAGATGCTACGATCATTCACAGACGTCTCCCCGACGTACCTGTGCTATCTGGGGATGAACGCGAATCATTTCTCCTTCTCTGTCTCTGTAACCCGTCATGATTTTATAGGCAACTCAATGTCCCGTGGTGTTCCTTTCATTCAGCGCAGCTTTGAATGCGGTTGTAAATCCTGACAATGTAAAGGCGTCAGTTCGTCTATATATATGCGTTTCTGACGGTCGTATAATAATAGAATGCTCTATGAAAGCTCTATGAAGTGATGTTTCTGATGGGGCTATAGCCCCGTCAAGCCCCGCCCCTAGAACCTCCACTGACCATGCAGTTCTTCCAGAAAATGGGGCAGTGGTACTTGTGAGATCATTTGTCGATGTGGGGCTTGACACATGCTCCAGCTTTATCGATCCAGTTAGCACTGCCAAATTTACCATGATTAAAGACAAACAGGGACTACTGTCTCTGGGATAGTCAAGGAGAGCTGTATTTTGAGTGAGGTCAAATTAATTAAATGCACTGAAATAAAAACAACTTGTGTTTACTTACAAAATGTGCACAGAGTACATAACTTACTCTGCATTCAACCGAACAAATGGGAGGTTGATTTAATAGCTGTGTGAATGGTAATGCATGTGAATAAAGTTATATTATATACTGTGGTACAGTAATTTGTATATATCTTCCATATATTCATATTGTTTATTTATAAGTTAGTTTATTTTAGCAAGTGTGTAGTACACTTTGGTTACTGTATGACTTTGAGGACACACGTCTTGTAGTTTTGCATGTTTAAGTCTGTTTTGGTTGTTGATTAGACAGTCTATTTAGTGCATTGTTTGCGAAAGTTTAAAGTGCACTTTGGATTTAATTCTTGGCATGATTGTATTGTACAACAGTAGGTTATTATTTTTTGCAATATGCATTTTTATTAAACATTGACAAATAATATAATTTTTTTTATATGTGATATGTAATATGTATATAACATTTTCTGTAATTCTTACATTAGGGTGACCATACGTGCCATTTTCCCAGGACGCGTCCTGGCCAGGATTCCTATATTGCCTAAAATATCTAGGATTTGGCTTTGTTTGCATGTGCAGACCGATCGGTGTATGACGCGGTTCCTTGTGTTTTCGAAACGCATCTCGAGGTACTTTGAATCAAAGCAATATAGAAATCCTGGCCAGGACGCGTCCTGGGAAAATGGCACGTATGGTCACCCTAACTTACATATTTACAGTTCATGTGTGATACAATTAAATTATTTTAACATGAATGCGGGAAGAATGAAAAATTCTGTACAGTGCAATATATCAAATCCACTGTGAAATAAAAGTGCAAGTAATTCTACAACTTATACTGTGTATCCCTGCACAGAACGCAGCAGGAATTCCTGCAGGACTTTTATTTGTGAGAGCAGACTTTTATTTTGATGGGGTGACATGACGTCATAAGCCTGCGCCGCTCCTGCATCTGTGATTCGGCTGAAGAAAGGTTTGTTTTTTTAATCATGTAGCATAAAGTGTTTAACTCAGTGCTGCCCGTTTGTGTTAGTGCACTTTTTAATGACTCGGTTATTTTCGAATGTAATCTTGTGATGTATTTACTGGCAGTAATGGACATAACGTTAGCTGTTATGAGTGAAGCACAGAAACACTGCGTCTCATTTGCTCCCTTTATAGTGAAGCAGTTCATCATAAACACTTGCGGTCTCTGCACTTGACCACTTATGTATGTCCTGTATTTGGCCCAAGTGTTCAAGTGAGGATGAAGACCATAAGTGTGTCGAACTTTCATTACCAGATTACTAATATAGTGTTGTAAAAAGTGTTTACATCATTTTAATTTTAAATACTTTGCCTTTTAAAATCAACTTCTAAATGTCTGTTCAGTAGTCCCTATAACATGACATGAATTTTTAATTGATTGGTGCACCAATAAAACGTAAAAACACTTTTTCTACCAAATTATATGTAATAATATCTAATTATTATATTAATATTTGTAATGTTATATACTAATTTATATTATTAATAACACCCACCTGGAGGGCAAAAAACTAAGCTTTGCTCCATTGACCGACAATTATTTTTACACAGATTGCATTAAGTAGTAATGTAGTAAAACACCGATATTAAAAGGCGAGATTCAGTGGACACCTTATTGATGTATATTTTGTACAGGCAAGAGCCTGAAGCCAGAATATAAACACAATGTGCAAAGTTTCACATTAAATGCTTCCCAAAGAAAACCATTATAAGGTTTGATCTTGATCTACTGAATTTGATCTTTTAATATTACTGTTTTAAATATATTAAGGCACTTTAAGTGTTTTTACAACATTTTGTCGCACTGTTTGATTGAAATATTGCCGCGGGTGATTAATATGGATTGCAAATGGCCAAAACTTGCATTTTGTTCAGAAATACCTGTGTTTTATTCTTTTGAGAGGTGATCTAAATATTTGCGGCTGGGAAACAGATGGATAATTGACACGCTTGTGCTGCAGTTCTATGGATGTTTTGCCCTCCAAGCCTTCGAGCCGGTCACGTGACTGAAAACTATCAATAGTTTGGATTGAAAAATATAAAGGATTTAAACACATTTACACAGAAAGATGTAGAAAAGAGCTGTTCATGACTAGAGCACAAAACATCTTGTCATATCAGTGCAAGTGAAAGTTGTGAAGTTAATTTATATGAGTGATAATAAACTATATTTACAGATACTCATCATGCATGTTTAATGCTTTATCTATTGATTCTAAAGCTTATTTATATTGCATATTATCTGTATATATATTCATATATGGGGATCTGGGGGAGAGACATTGTCTCTTTGGTCAAATGTTGGTTTTTCTTGAAGTTTATTGGAGATTTAATCATCTGAATCACAGCAGACTGAAGACACATCAGTGTAAATACAACAAGAACAACAACACAAACATCTGAAATTACAACACATACACTCACACTCACACTGTGTAGGCTATCAAAATCAATACAGACCACACAATAAATATCTAAATATTGGTTGGTTTTGAGTGTTTTTGTCTAATCAGGTCATTAACTCTCACTCTGACTGACTCCCTTACTAGTGTGCTGACTACTGAACTAGGGAGCTTACTAGTGTGCTGACTACTGAACTAGTGTGCTGACTACTGAACTAGGGAGCTTACTAGTGTGCTGACTACTGAACTAGGGAGCTGATTGAGACGCACACAGATATCTGTCTCTTAATTATTCTCATCTTAAACACACAGAAAAACTCCTGCTGAAGCACACGGCTATAAAGATGACGTTTATTAAAGAGGAGAGAGAAGAGATGAAGATTGAAGAAGATTTCAATCATGAAGATACTGAGACACAAACAGGTCTGTTTCATTCTCAAAGTCTTTCTTCAGTCATGAATCTCTTTATTGTATTTACTACATGCAACTCATGACAAAATGAATGACATCAATAATCTCAAGAGAGTGTTAACTACAGCTACTCACAAATCAGGCAACCAACTGGACCTTATTTACACACGACACTGCTCCACTGATTATGTACTGGTTACTCCACTGCACACCTCGGATCACTTCCTCCTCATTCTTAACCTCAACATGATTCCTGACACAACACATACCCCTCCACATGTCATCTTTCGACGTAACCTATGCTCTCACTCTCACCCTCACCCTCCCGGCTATCTGCTATGGTTTCATCTTCGCTTCCTCCCCCTGAACAGCTAGCATCTCTTGATGCTAACAGTGCTACTGATACTTTCTGCTCCACTCTTACATCTTTAGACACTGTCTGCCCCTTGTCTTCCAGACCAGCCCGTACCACGCCTTCTGCCCTTTGGCTGTCTGATGTTCTCCTGCGAACATCGTTCTAAGCTCAGGGCTGCTGAAAGGGTGTGGCACAAATCAAAAAATCCTGCTGACCTTAATGTGCATTAGTCTCTCCTCACTTCTTTCTCTGCTAATGTCTCCACTGCTAAAAGGACATACTATCATCATAAAATTACCAACTCGTCTAACTCTTAAATGCTCTTTTAAACATTTTCCTCCCCCTCCTCCATCAACTCTAACAGCTGACGACTTTGCCATGTTCTTCATTAATAAAAATAAAACCATCAGTGCACAATTTTCCACACCACAAACTGTCAAGCACATCTTACCAGCAAACATGCATTCATTCACGTCCTTCTCTTCACTCTCTGAGGCAGAGGTCTCCAAACCCATCCTTTCTAATCATCCTACTACTTGTCCGCTTGATCCTATTCCATCTCATCTCCTTCAAGCCATTTCTCCTGCAGTTGTACCTGCACTCACTCACATCGTTAACACATCCCTTCACACTGGAGTTTTTCCCTCAGCATTTAGACAGGCTTGTATAACCCCACTACTTAAAAAAACAACCCTTAACCCATCTCTTTTAGAGAACTACAGACCGGGTTCCCTTCTTCCTTTCATTGCAAAAACACTTGAACGAGCTGTGTTCAACCTAGTCTCTGCCTTTCTCACACAGAACATCCTCCTTGACAGCAACCAGTCTGGTTTCAGATGTGGACATTCAACCGACACTGCCTTGCTCTCAGTTGTTGAAGCCCTAAGACTGGCAAGAGCGGCTTCCAAATCTTCAATACTTATCTTGCTGGATCTGTCTGCTGCTTTTGATACGGTCAACCACCAGATCCTCCTGTCAACTCTATTGAGAAAGGGCATCTCAGGAACCGCACTCCAGTGGTTTGAGTCTTACCTCTCAGATAGGTCCTTCAAGGTATCTTGGAGAGGTGAGGTATCTAAGTCGCAAAATCGAACTACTGGGGTGCCTCAGGGCTCAGTTCTTGGACCATTCTCTTCTCTGTCTGGCATCACTAGGTTCTGTCATTCAGAAACATGACTTTTCATATCACTGCTATGCTGATGACACTCAACTCTACCTCTCATTCCATCCTGATGATCCGACGATAGCTGCTCGCATCTCAGCATGTCTAACAGACATTTCTTGCTGGATGAAGGACCTTCAACTCACCTTCAACTCAACCTTGCCAAGACAGAACTGCTTGTGGTTCCAGCAAACCCATCGTTTCATCACAATTTCACCATCCAGTTAGGCTCATCAACCATAACTCCTTCAAAAACTGCCAGAAACCTTGGAGTTGTGATTGATGTTCAGCTGACTTTCTCAGACCACATTGCTAAAACTGCCCTGTCCTGCAGATTTGCTTTATTCAACATCAAGAAGATCAGGCCCTTTCTTAATGAACATGCTTCATAACTCGTTCAAGCTCTTGTTCTGTCCAGGCTGGACTATTGCAATGCTCTCTTGGCAGGTCTTCCAGACAGTTCTATCAAATCTTTACAATTAATCCAGAACACAGCAGCAAGATTAATTTTTAATGAACCAAAAAGAATGCACGTCACACCTCTGTTCATCAATTTGCACTTGCTACCAATCGCTGCTCGCATAAAATTCAAGGCATTAATGTTTGCCTACAAAACCACCACTGGCTCTGCACCCCTTTACCTAAATTCATTACTTCAGACTTATGTGCCCTCTAGAAGCTTGCGTTCTGCAAGTGTACATCGCTTTATTGTTCATCTCAATGAGGCACAATCTTTTTCACGGACTTTTAAATGTTCCCTCCTGGTGGAATCCTGTTGTGGCCTCGCGGCAGCAGAATATTCAGTGGTAATAGGCATTTTGGTGGACTATCTACTTTTGTTTTTTTGATGTTTTACATGTCTAAAGGCATTCTTATCTTTGTGACATTAAACTGGTGTTAACTTTCATTTGTTTCTGTTCACTCTAGACCTGATGGCACTAAAAGAGGAGAGTCAAGAACTGGATGAAATGAAAGAGAAAAATCAGGATGAGAAAGATCATGACCTCATGGCTGGAGAAAAATCTTTTAGTTACTCACAGTCTTATAAAACAGAAAATACAAACCTTAAAGTCCAGATGAGTGTTCACACTGGAGAGAGCCCTTTCACCTGTCAACACTGTGGGAAGAGTTTTATTAGAAAAGAAAGCCTTAATGTCCACTTGAAAATCCACACTGGAGAGAATTTGTTCATGTGTCCTCAGTGTGGAAAGAGTTTTACACAGAAAAAAACACTTAATGCCCACATGAGGATTCACACTGGAGAGAAGCCTTATTCTTGCAAACTGTGTGAGATGAGCTTCAGACGAAGAGAAGGTTTTAGGTCTCACATGACGGTTCACACTGGAGAGAGCCCTTTCACGTGCCAACAGTGTGGAAAGGGTTTTAATAGAAAACAAAGCCTTAATGTCCACTTGAATATCCACACTGGAGAGAAGCCATTCATATGCCCTCAGTGTGGAAAGAGTTTTACACAGAAATCAACCCTTAATATCCACATGAGAGTTCACACTGGAGAGAAGCCTCATATCTGCAAACTGTGTGGGAAGAGTTTCTCAGTAAAAGGAAGTCTTAAAATTCACATGAGAATTCACTCTGGAGAGAAACCGTTCATCTGCTCTCAGTGTGGAAAGAGTTTCAAACAGAAAAAAGAACTTGATGGCCACATGAGAGTTCACACTGGAGAGAAACCGTATGATTGTGATCAGTGTGGAAAGAGTTTCGGTTATAAATCACACCTTAATAAACACATGAGGATTCACACAGGGGAGAACTGTTTTATATGTCCTCAGTGTGGAAAGAGTTTCTCACACAGAGCAAACTTTGACAACCACATAAGATTTCACACTGGAGAGAAGCCTTTCACCTGCCCTCAGTGTGGAAAGAGCTTCACAGTTAAAGGAAACCTTAAGCTGCACATCAGAGTTCACACTGGAGAGAGGCCTTACAAGTGTGTTAAGTGTGAAAAGAGTTTCAAAAATAACACAAGCCTGAAACGACATTTGCAAACTCATTCTGGAAATAAACTGCCATTGTCCTCGGTGTGACAAGAGTGTGGCATTCACTCTGGTGCAAGACAATTTGATTGTGATCATTCTAATAAGTACATCACACTTAAATATACATATTAAGGTCCTTTATATATTAATGTAAATGTTAGACCCTGTTTGTGTTCTTTATTAACCCTCTGGTTGTGTTCGGACTCCTGTCACGCGTGTGATGTTCCCGGTCAAAAATGACCGGACTCCAAACAACTGCTTATAAATCTGTCATTATGCTATAGTATCACTAAATATTGGATTCATTCTTTTTGTCAACTTGTTTTCTTTCATTTAGGACTGGTTTTGTGTTTCTATTTGCATCTGATTAATCGTAGGCCTCATTTATCCGAAATTAGGAACCTCATTTTTTGAGTGAAAAAAATCATTTTTTATGAATAATTTTCACAATATGTGATAAAAAATTATGAAAAGTTGCACTGTTTCTCACACTAGTGTGCTTTAATGTTTAATCAGGAAGTTTGCTTTTAAATGCTTATATATTATTACAAAAGTTATATATATAGCCTACTATATATACAGTATATATATATATATATATATATATATATATATTAGTGGTGTCAAAATTAGCGCGTAAACGCATGCAATGAATTTTTTCAGTTTAACGCGTTAAAAATATTTAACGCAATTAACGCAGGGGCGGGGCTGGGGTTGGCCATCCCACTCACAACTGGTGTTTCTGTCATTTTTTTTCTCTTGACAAGAAGCGCATTTATTCAGTCGCATAACGTTTTTACAATCAAATCAAACGGGACACGTTTCAAACGCACGCTCCACTTCACTTCAGCGGCAGGCGTGAGTCAAACGAGCACGGAAACTATAGCCTGTATCCTTTCATATCAAAGCACGAAATAAACTATGTGCATGCAATGATGTAGTCAGTTAAGTCATGAAGTTACCCAAAAGGCGATTAAAGCTGCCTTAAAACTGTGCATGCATGTAATATATTTTATATAAGTCTGAAATGGTTTTCATTTAAGCACTGACATGGTCTCTGAAATGGTTTTCAAAACTGTCCTGGAGCAGCCCAGCACTGTCTCAAGTTTCAAGTTTTATTTGTCACATACACGACATCAGAGATTGTATAACACAGTGAAATGAGAGTCGGGTCCGCTCCATGGACAGTGATTGAAAAATACAAACAAGGGAAGTATCATAAAATAAAATGAATAAAAAATAAGATATAAAGAATAAAATATAAAAGAATGTGTGACAGTAGCTGTAGAATTAAATATTAAGATAAGCATGATTACAGAGAGGAATGCAAACAGACATGGTTGACATAAGAGAATTTAATATAGATAAGATATGTTATCAAGACACAGAAAGTGTATATATATATATAGTTGTAGTAGTATGATAAAGCGCTAATATAAATAATAAATAAGGTTATATATCTAATATGGTATAGTTTATTGCATATATAAAATACTGTATAAATGACCTTCAAGGTAATGTTTAATTTATTATATTAGCCTATATATATTTATTACATTTTATATTATAATAAAAAATATGTATTTCTATAATAAAAATACATATCTGATATTAAACAAATATATTCTTATTTAAAATATACCACAATTGTGGCGATGTGCACTTGTTGTTGAACAAAAGAAGAAGAAAGAAACAGCATGCACTTTTTCTTAGCGTCTGTTTCCATTAATCGATTGGTCGCTTGAGAAGATTAACCAGGAACAACTCTGTGTGAAATTCCCAGATTCAACCGAAAGTTCAGGGTTTAGCTATAAAACCGTGCTTTCTATATCCCTGTGTTGCTGTGTTTGTTGTATTAATTGGTCTTGTGTAAACTTTCAAGTTACAGCTTATTGTAGCCTTCTGAACATTCAATTAATTGTTGTTCTATGTGCTGTGATTAAGCTTTAGGTGGAGAATTTTATTTGAATCCTTTTTCTCCTGTTTTTTTTTGCTTGGTTAGGGAGTTAAGTTATTTCTGTTGTTAATTATTAATTATTTCCATTTTGTGCAAAGTGAAGCTGAAAACTATGTTTTATTCTGTGTAATACTAAAATTTTTGTTTGAAATCTTGTGCAAAGACAAATTAGCATTTCAAGACTATTTGTATTTTGGTATTTCTTGTATTACTTGAAATCTAAGTTTGGCTGTTTTCTTTTTTTTTTTTGGTAGGGGCGGAGAAGTTATACTATGTGGAATGGAATTTAATTTGATTGAGTTTACCCTCGCTCCCTCAGTTGAAGTTTTCAATCGCTGCCGTAAGAAGGACTTACTGTTAATTGCTAACTTATTTAATATCTCTGTGTAGAGATATAACAAAAGCGGTTTTAAAAGGTCAACTGTACACTGAATTAGTTAACGCTGGTATCCTACCATCAGGAAGTAGTTGAAATGGCTGAAACTAATGCTGCAGCTGTTCCCCTTGATACTGAACCAAGCATGGATCCTGTATTAGCGCTCTGGCTAAAGGAACTTGAGCTAGCCATTAAACAACAGGTGCATGACACTCAAGTTATCCATATCCGTGCTATTGAAGCACAGGCTCAGCGAGATATTAATTAAATTCAATTCAAGTTTATTTGTATAGCGCTTTTCACGATGCAAATCGTTGCAAAGCAGCTTTACAGAAAATTAAAGATTCTACAATATATGTGACCCTGGACCACAAAACCAGTCATAAGGGTCAATTTTTCGAAATTGAGATAAATAAGCTTTCCATTGATGTATGGTTTGTTAGGATCGGACAATATTTGGCTGAGATACAACTATTTGAAAATCTGGAATCTGAGGGTGCAAAAAAATCAAAATACTGAGAAAATTGCCTTTAAAGTTGTCCAAATGAAGTTCTTTAAGCATGTTACTAATCAAAAATTAAGTTTTAATATATTTATGGTAGGAAATTTTCAAAATATCTTCAAGTAACATGATCTTTACTTAATATCCTAATGACTTTTGGCATAAAAGAAAAATCGATAATTTTGACCCATACAATGTTTTTTTGGCTATTGCTACATATATTCCCCTCAACGACTTAAGACTGGTTTTGTGGTCCAGGGTCACATATTAGTAGTAGCTTATCAGTGGTGACTATGTCAAGTTGATGTACATATGGCAGAAATGTACTGTAAAATCAGTTAATGACGTAATCAAACAGACGATGAACACTATTAACAGCAATGATTATATGTTGCAATCAAACTTATAGCAAAATTTGTTTTTTCTGTATGGTGTTTCAGGGTTGGTATTATCTGAGGTCCTCTGAGGGGTTGGCATAGTCTCTTCTCAGGTATTCTGGATCCAGACTGAAGCTTCTGTAGTTCCTAGTTACAGAAACAGAGAAACAAATAGAGACCAAATTAGCGTAACTGCTATTCCAACCAAGCAAAAATGATTTGTTCAACCCAAGCTAAAGAATAATAATGTGCATTTGATCAGATATAACTTCAGTACGTGAATATGAGATGCATTATGTGAATGCTTGGCTAAAGAGATGTGTCTTTAATCTAGATTTAAACAGAGAGAGTGTGTCTGAACCCCGGACGTTATCAGGAAGGCTATTCCAGAGTTTGGGAGCCAAGTGCGAAAAAGCTCTACCTCCTTTAGTGGACTTTGCTATCCTTGGTACTACCAAAAGTCCAGAGTTTTACGACCTTAGGGAGCGTGATGGATTGTAGCGTGATCGAAGACTAGTTAGGTACGCAGAGGAAAGACTATTAAACTGAAAAGTTTAGCAATTGAGGCAGAGACTTTACGCCGTAAGCTTGTTCCAGCTCCACGCTCTAGACCTTCCTCACCCTTGACTGCTGTTCCGGTACAGAGTCGCACCGTTCATTTTGGTACTCAAAATGATGCTCAGGTTAACTTTGATGTAGCAAAGTATATCGAATTAGTGCTTCCCTTTCCAGAAGCTGAGGTAGATGCCTACTTCATAGCCTTTGAGGTCCTTCACAGTCTTTGGATTATGATGTTGCAAAAGCAGCGTTGCAACGTGCATATGACCTGGTGCCTGAGGCATATCGCCAGCGCTTTCGAGGTACAGCGAAAACAGCCAAACAAAACTGAGTTTGCACAAGAAAAGAGAACCCTGTTTGAAAAATGGTGTTTAGCTAGTAAAGTTACCAGTCTTGATCAACTGCAGGAACTCATTTTGCTTGAGTTTAAAAATTGTATTCCAGAGAACATTGTAGTTCCCCCAAAATAAGCAAAAGATAAATTCACTCTCTGAAGCCGCAGTGTTAGCGGATGAGTTCACACTCACACACAGGTCAGTGTTCTCTTCCACACGTCAGTTTAAATGCTGGAATTTTGCAAATGAGCAAACAGAGAGGGTAATGTCACCGGTTGAGAAATCTGAGAAAGAGAAGCCTATGCTGGATCGCTCAAGCCACAAGCATATCTGTTTTTATTGCTTAGATCCAGGTCACCTGATATCCAACTGCAAAGCGTGGAAACAAGTCTGCTGCTGAAAAGTCAAAGAGTGTAGCTTTCACTCAAGCTGGTTCTGTCTCTGACCACTCATTTCCACAGCTCCAGAGTTCCAGCTGCCAACCCTTCCTGTTAACTGGTTCTGTGTCTCTTTTAGCTGATGCACCTGGCCGACCAGTAACCATCCTGCGAGATATGGGCACTGCATAGACCTTTATTTTAGCTGAAGCCTTACCTTTCTCTCCTGAAATGTAAAAATGTAATGATCACTAGACATTGGAGTTCAATTAAGCACGGAGCTAGACTAAAATTGAAACTAAATCCAGATAAATTCAGAGGCGCAAATATAAGACCGAACATGCATTAAACCTTCGACCAGGCCGCTGGATTCCGCTATTTGGACTAGCGGGTGGATCCTTACACACAGATAACCTCTTCAACTTCTCTCTCACCAGCAAGGTCCAGTGTGGAAGGTGAAACAACCGAGCTCCAAAGTCAAGGTCACTGCATAGCAGAGGTGTCAAGTAACGAAGTACAAATACTTCGTTACCTTACTTAAGTAGAAATTTTGGGTATCTATCCTTTACTGGAGTAATTATTTTTCAGCCGACTTTTTACTTCTACTCCTTACATTTTCACGCAATTATCTGTACTTTCTACTCCTTACTTTTTAAAAATAGCCTCGTTATACTCCTATTTCATTTCGGCTTGTTTTCATTCCGGCTTGTCTTCGTTCAAAAAAAAAAAAAAAACCTATCCAGATAAATCGCGCCATCCGGATCGAGTGAATTTGATTGTGGTTGGATGAGAAGAATAAACACCATTCCGACACCCTATTGGTTTGTACGCGATCCATCGCACCTGCACATGACACAAATCACGTCACACTCCAGCAAGGACATAGCCAGTGTTGGGGTCGTTACTCAAAATAGATTATTTTTAAAAAGTTATTATTTCTCCACTACTGGCTCATTTATCAAACGGGTGCTTTCTCTTCGTCCTCCGCAAATTAAGCTACAGTAGGTAGTTCGGTAAAGAGACGTTTGAATAAATTAGCGTTTGCGATTGACAATGTTGTGATAAGTAGGCTATACTAACTTTGTAACTCGTTACCCCCAACACTGGACATAGCAGACGTATGTAGCCAAGTACGAAGATGTCCGTGGCCACAGTTGCCAAGTCCGCGTATTATACGTGACTTTGGGCTTCTTTTTTTGTAAAGTTGCGGGAAAAAATCCCTGGTCGCGGGTTGCGGTTTTTTGGGCTTATTTAAAAAAATATGGTTGTTTGTTAGGGAAATCTGACAAGCAACTTCGTTTCTTTATTTATGTTCACCGTATTCTCCAATGCATTGATTGACACTCTGTCTGCTCGCAGTTAATAGCCAACCAGTGCAATAATATAAGAGCCAGAGTAATTTACCATATGTTCCGCCCCTCATTGGAGAAAAATCACATTCAAAAAGAAGGCGCGTGACACTGTAATCCAAGCGATGATAGAAGTAGACGTAGAGGAGTGGGAGGACTTTCTTTTAGCCTAATTTTTTACAATGTTTTTGTAATGTATTAATTATCACGGGCTGTAATAAAAAATCAAGTAGCCATGTCCTAATAGTAAATACATTTGGTTTCAATAGCCTGGTATGGCAAGATGTCTTAAAATGTATTTCTTTTTTTAACATTTAAACTTAGACCACATTATTAGATTACCTTTTGACTTCATGAATACACATAAATGTCAGCTTAATGATTTTTTAAATAATATTATAATATATTATATTTTTTATACATTTGTCTATAATATTTATTTGGAATTTAGTTTTTTATGTCATTTATTTTATATTTATTTATACATTATTTTATTTTAAATGGAAGAAAAACCTGTTTTTGACCTCAAAATAAAGCACGTTCCGTCTGTACATGGCTATAACGAGCAGTTTTGTGGTGCTTGGAATTCTTTATAATTAATTAAAAACAAATATTGCCACATTGATGGCTCAAGAAGGTGTAATTGTTCAAATAACACATTGTTTCATTTTAAAATATAAAAAATTGTAACCAAGTGTAATATTTCTGTAAAGGCTAGGTACAGAAAAATGGACATTTCCATAGAATGACCCATATATATTTTAGGCTATAAATACATATATGTAGCTATGTTACAGCTCTCCTTTGAAGCTCTTGTGTTTTTCTCCTTTTCCATGTCTCCAATCCTATTCTGCTCACAGATGATTGGAGATGAGTTTTGTTCCCACTTTTGTTGCAGTTTGCTGATTTTTGTAAAATAGCTTCTGTTTTTGCTTTTCAGATAAAATAGTGGTTTCAGTTTAATATGTTGCAGGCTCATTTATTAGTTATAAATAATTGTTAATAAATAATATTGATGATAATAAATCATCAAAAAAAATATTGGGCTTGTTTTTGAAGCTGCGGTTGCTTATTTGTCTCGCGAGAGTTGGCAACAGTGTCCGTGGCAGAGACTCAACTCGAGCGAAATGTCCCAACCAAGCACCAGCGAGGAGGTTTGTAGCCAGGATCATCTTCCACTCCATGAAACACATTAATGCTCAGTAGCAGGGCCGTTGCTAGTGGGGTGAAAGGTGGTGACAATTCTAGGGGCCCCCACTGCCCAGGGAGCCCCACAAAATCCAGGAATTTTACTATATAGGCCCATGTTCTGTGAATAATTCTAATATTTTATTAGTTGTGTAACTGAGATATTATGAAAACCACAAAAAAAGCATGCAATTTGATTCCATGCTTGTATATTGTACAGTATATGGTATGTGTGTGTGTGGGGGGCCCACATCAATATTTTTCAGGGGGCCCCCAATCCTCTAGCTACGGCCCTGCTCAGTAGTACACATATATGTTTTTTAATGTATTTGCATTGTACTAAAATGTGTTCATTTTCAATGGGCATATATGTGGCTGAAACAGGTAGTGCATCCCAAATTTTTCAACATTAACATTTTAATATAACATTATAGTCATTATGGCCTTTAGAAAAATGTTTTTTTGAGGAGGTGGGGTAGTGCACAATAGGACCCTGTGGCGCGGCCTAAGCTTTTGTCCTTAATGGCATTTTTTTCCTTACATTACTTTTACTTTTATACTTTAAGTAGTTTTGAAACCAGTACTTTTACACTTTTACTTGAGTAAAAAGCTTGAGTTGATACTTCAACTTCTACATAAGTCTTTTTAAACCCTAGTATCTATACTTCTACCTGAGTAATGAATGTGAATACTTTTGACACCAGTGCTGCATAGTAAATAAAGCATTACCCTTGGCACTTGCTGACTTGTTTGATATAGGCCTACTGTATTTAGGTTAAAACAACGTTAAAGTTTATATATATATATATATATGTATATATATTATTTGCTTGAGAATACAGTCAAGCAAAGCTGATTCAAACACTTGGGAGAGCTTCACAAGGAGTGGACTGAAGCTGGAGTCAGTGCATCAAGAGTCACCACGCTCAGACGTCTTCAGGAAAAGGGCTACAAAGCCACTTCTGAACCAGAGACGTCAGAAGCATCTTACCTGGGCTGTGGAGAAAAAGAACTGGACTGTTGCAAAAAGTAAATTTTGCTTTTCATTTGGAAATCAAGGTCCCAGAGTCTGGAGGAAGACTGGAGAGGCACAGAATCCATGTTGTTTGAAGTCCAGTGTGAAGTTTCCACAGGCAGTGATGATTTTGGGTGCCGTGATGTCTGCTGGTGTCGGTCCATTGTGTTTTATCAAGTCCAAAGTCAATGCAGCCGTCTACCAGGAGATTTTGGAGCACTTTATGCTTCCATCTGCTGACAAGCTTTATGGAGATGCTGATTTCCTTTTCCAGCAGGACTTTAGCACCTGCCCACACTGCCAAAACCACTTCCAAGTGCTTTGCTGACCATGATATTACTGTGCTTGATTGGCCAGCCAACATGCCTGACCTGAACCCCCATATGGAATCTATGGGATATTTTCAAGAGAAAGCTGAGAAACAGTCGATCCAACAATCCAGACGAGTTGAAGGCTCAATAGTGCCTCAGCAGTGCCACAGGCTGATCGCTTCCATGCCACACCTCACTGATGCTGGAATTTGTGCTAAAGGAGCCCCGACCAAGTATTGAGTGCATAAATGAACATACTTTAAAGAACTTGAACTTTTCTGTTTTGCAAATCCTTTTTTTGATTGATCTTAGGAAATATTCTAATATTTTAAGATACTGATTTTTGACTTTCATGAGCTGTAAGCTCTAATCATCAAAATTAAAACAAAAATTTTTTTTGAAGTGTTTTACTTTACATGTAATGAATCTAAAATATATGAACGTTTCACTTTTTGAAATAAGTTATAAGAAAAAATTAACTTTTTCATCATATTCTAATTTTCTGAGATGCACCTGTAAAAGTTAATTTTATCTGCATCTCAACTACCCAGACAGCACAAGTAAATCTGTAAGACGTCTGCTAAATATCTGGGAAACCTTGTAATCTGATGAATGTCTCAGAAGCAGTTTTATATGCATTTTAATAAATGTCTATTTGACATCTGACAGGAAACGTCTTAGAGACGTATTGCAGATGAGCAAACACCCTAAAAAATACGTCTTGCTTATGTAAATTCAGACATCAAATAGATATTTCTGAGATGTACATGTGCGATTAGGGTGAGTGCTTTACTGTCAGGTGCTGGTGCCACCTTCTGTAGAACTAAATGGCACTGGGTGTCCTCAAACGTTAGTCTGGAGCCCTACGATGGTTCTCGAAGTCAGAAAAGTTATAACAATGTTACAAGAATGTTGTCCATGGTATATTTTGAGAAAAGCCGCAGCAAAATCAGTCATTTTAGGCCGCAAAAGTCAGAAAAAAGTCCCGCGAAATCCTGGAGGGACTGATAGTAATGCCTTTGCTGTCTATGCAGGGTGAGAAAAGCTCTCGGATTTCATCAAAAATGTCTTTGTTTCGAAGATGAACGAACGTCTTATGGGTTTGGAGCGACATGAGGGTGAGTGATTAATTATCATTTTTGGGTGAATTATCCCTTTAAGAAACAATATCTGATAACAAGAAATCATTAGAGTGATAAACAGTGAAGTCATGTCTCATATTGTAATTACAGTTAACAGTTAAGAAAGAATATCTGGCAACAACAAATCAGGGTAAAATAATATCTTCAAAAATTGTGTGAACACCTAAATCACTGCATCACTCTGACTTTAACCTGACATTCTTACAGTCTTTCACAGGGTGTGCCTGTGTGTGTGTGTGTAAGAAAAGCAACACAATACATCTCACGTAATTTAATTATGTATTTAAAAATTAATTAATTTATTTATTTCTGCTTTTATTTTTTCACAGTACTCTTAAAAATATTATAAATATTGCACATGCACTTTGACCTGAGAGCTGGAATGTTCTTTTTTTTAAAGGGGTCATATGATGCAATTTCTTGTTTTCCTTTTCTTTAGTGTGTCATGTAGCTGTTTGTGCATGTATAAGATCTGCAGAGTTACAAAGCACAAAGCTCAAAGTCTCCCACAAAAGGATTTATTCTATCTAAAAGAGAAGGCTGATCCAGACCAGGCTAAAACGCCTCATTCAAACACGTCCCCACATGTCTACGTCATGATGTGGAAATATATGCGTAATGCCGCCCAAATGTTCACGCAAAGAAAGAAGGCGTGGTTTCAGTAACCACAGTTAGTGTTGATGCAGCCATGACAGGGAGACGCTGTGTGTTTCTATGCAAACAGCAAAAGCACTTTATTTGGCCTTCCGGAAGTAGATGTAAGTTAGAAACAGCACAACCCAAATGTTCGAATTTGTGCAACGTATTTTATGGACCACAGCTTTGTGAACCTAGGAGAGTACAAGGCTGGCTGTGCACGAAGGCTATTTCTATTAAAAAAATGGGTCAATTCTGACATTGCTATGACAATGTGGTGCGACTGTAATTGTTTTGTTATTAGTTTAATTATTTGCTATTGAGTGTTCAAATGCGGAGTTTTGCGTGTAACGCATCGTGTGTGTGTGTGTGTGTGTGAGAGGGGAACAGGGTCAAAGCAGAGTGTACAACTCGTCAGAAATCGTCTTAATCGTGGCTTGTGTGCAAATACATACGAGCATCATCACTGTTTGTCATGCGACTCTGTTCCCCTCTCGGGCTTGAACTGATGGTAAAACTAACTTGAAAGCTGAAGCTCGTGATTATTGTAAGCGGCATTACAATTCTGACACGTGCTTGTGGTGTTCGGCCAATCATAATGTACTGGGTCAGTTGGCCAATCAGAGCAGACTGTGCTTGTCGGCAGGAGGGGCTTTGTAGAAAATGATGTGTTTGAGAGAGGCGGGGCATAGAGGGAATGCAATAATGTACAGTATTTGAAAAATAATTTTTGATCATTTAAATATTTTTTTGTTTTTTGAACATTAAAGCATGTCAACATATTCTGTTACACCAAATACACAAAATAATGATCTTTTTTCTCCGCATCAGTCCAAATCTTCTGGTTTCTCTGTCTCCAGCTACCCACAATGTATGTTATCAATCAGTGTTTGCCAGTCTGTGGATTATGTATTATTATCTGTATCTGTCTCTCACATAGAATTATACATTTTGTTGTTGTTCATTTTTATTAATCTCAGATTTTATATGTTTGGCTGGCTTAGGGATAACCAACAATTAGCAGATTAGATTTGTTAGTGTCTGTTAAGTGTGTTTTAGTGTGGACTTGTGACTTTGCTGCACAAAAACACAGAAAATAGTACATATCTCCAATAGCACAAATCACCAGATAATGATCAGGCTAAGGAATAACTTCCTATCCCTATCAGAGAGGCTGCAGGTCTGGCTTGATTCTTGATTTGTGAAGCTGCAGAGCTTCAGCACCACGGACAGCAGCTGATCCAGAGCAGCAGTGGCAAAGCAACAACAGGCACCCATACATTCCAGTCATGACTTTATTGTTGGTTTTCCATTTACTGCTGCATTGTCCAAAATCTTGATATGGGAAAGTAATCAAACTTCACTACAAATAGTCTTTCATCAATGTATTAAATTATCTTAAAAGTATCAGCAATATCTGTTGGTCGGATCACATGTTTGAACTGTGATCTGTCACGACACATTGAAGAGCCACAAAACAGTATTAATGTTTGAATTTCTTTTAAAATAACTCAATTTAAAAGCTGAGGGTCCTGAGACCTTGTTTCATATCAGAAGTAACCTGCTCTGTCTTCTCTGTCGGTGTGTTGTCAGTTTCCTCTTTGCTCTGTGATGTATTTTTCACTGCGTGAGAACATGATGCGTAGTGTGAGAGCGGCATTGTTTGTCGGTCATGGCAACAGTAACTAAGGGTGGGTGGGTTTTGCGAACGCATTCCCTCTTCATCTCGTCTGCTCTCCATGTCTGAGGCAGAGGCAGGGCTCAGGCAGCTCCACACAAACACACACACACACAAAGACAGAGACAGAGTTGAGAGTGACAGCGGAACTGAGGATGTGCTGTTTCCTAATTTAAGAAGCTGCTTAAATGTTTATTTTTTTCCCGTTATTCTTCCCGTTCACCTCTGCAGGCTGACTCTTTTTGCATGTTTCATTGTTTTTGACTGTTGCATTGTTTGCTTCATTATTCACTAGATTCTGTCCTTTACACTGACCATCGGTGCCACAGTAAGTGCCTGAAATATTTTAAAACATGGTCTGTCCACAGAAAACTATACTTTAAAGTCTTATCTGAGACTGTGGTTAAGAAAAGGACCTGTACATAGAATATTTGCATGATTACAAAAAAAAACATGCCCCTTTTTCCCTTTATATGAATTACTAAAATATATATTTCAAAAATAAGTTCAAAAGACATAATCAGATATAAATGCACAGCAAATATAGCATTGGATTAAAACACCTTTGTTGTAAATGGAGACTTTTTATTGTCATCAGTCAAACAGTCATCGGTTTCTACTCTGGAGGAGAATAAATCTTATTCTTCAGAAGCAATCACCAAAAATCAATGTGACTGCAATTTTGAGCAAGTATGATGTATTATTTAAGTAAATGTTTGAGGCAACATCATGAGCATGTTCATAATTACTGTGAGATGCCAGTGTCACAATGAAAATATGTGTGTCATTCTATATCAAAACGAATCTTAGTGTGTGTAAATTATACAGAATAGAACAGCTATATTTTTTTTTTTAAAAAGGCAGACATCTTACCATCCAGTAATGATTATGTAAGAGAATTATCAGAGTTTTGGTCACCTACAGCATTAATACACATTATATTTCCTCCTGCACATCTTTATATCCGCCGTGTTTGACCGTAATCCAGTCGCTTATTTCCATGAAACACTCGGTATTTATTACGTGTGTAATTTATATATAAGGTGACTTCATAAGGACGAGCGGTGCGCTCAACCCGACATGAGCCAATCACAGCCGTTTTAGTGTCAAAATGGACCAATCACAGCCGGGATGGCGCTTGTCTTTTGAGCGTTTACAGGTGGTTCACAGGTAACTCGAAACCAGAAGAACCAGCTCATCATCTGATAAGATCGCTGTAAACAAAAGCTTACAAGTTCTGTCTTAATAATCGGTAAGTTCTTCTCGTAATATGATTCTGTCATATAAATGTCACAATATTAGATGTGTGCGTGTGTTTGGTAAATCGAGTTTACTGCGAGGTGTTTACTCGAGGAGTCAATTCATGAATAGCTAACGTTTATCATTAAATGTATTTACTATACATTTCTGCGAATTTGAACCCATTATGAATCACACTGAAGTCAACTGTTATGTTTTCGGTTCTCCCCTGCTTAGTAGTGAGAGTAGATCAAGTTTATGTTCACAAACAATTAGGCCTATTATTTGTTTAATATTTACATAGTACAGTAAATGAAGTGGGAGAGAGTGCACTCTTAACCCGAATTAATAATTGTGTAAGAGCTACTGTCGAATTGGAGATGTCCACCCGGCTGTTTTTACGAACGGGAATTTTAGCTTAGCAATAGAATATAAAAACAAGAACAAAAGTTGCTAGGCAACAGAGACGCGCATTTTAATCCGTGGGGAAAAGACGCTAAAATTGAAATTATAAGCCGTCTGTAATGCGAACGGTCAATTTGACCGCTTTAGCCATTCAATAATAATAAAATAATAATAATAAGTTTTATTTATATAGCGCCTTTCCAGAGCTCAAGGACACTTTACAATAAACATCAGAAATGTGAGGAAAACATCAAACAGTAATACAGAAAAAAACAAAACAAAAAAACATCAAGTATATAGAACATAAGACAAAATAAACAGAAATTAACGAAGAAAGATAACATTCTGAAAACAAGTGAGTTTTGAGCTGCGATTTGAATTCCGACAGGCTATTGGCAAGACAGAGTGGTCTTGGTAGAGAGTTCCATAATTTAGGGGCAACAACACTGAAAGATCTGCCACCCGTGGAAGAGAGGCGATACCGAGGGACGGCGAGAAGGCGAGAATCAGAGGACCGTAATGAACGAGGTGGAGAATAGGGGAAGAGCAGATTACAAAGATAGTAAGGAGCCAGACCATTCAAAGCTTTAAAAGTAAGCAGGATAATTTTAAACTTGATACGATAGGCCACTGGTAGCCAATGCAGATCAGCTAGAATAGGGGTGATGTGGGCTGAACGTTTAGTGCGAGTGAGAATACGAGCGGCTGTGTTTTGAATATATTGTAATTAGGGCTGGGCGATATGGCCAAAAAAATTATCACGATAATTTTTTTCATATCAGTCGATATCGATAATTATCACGGTAAAGGTCAAATCTTTATTTCTTTCAAGTTTGAAGCCAGAATTTTGCTCCAAAGTGAAAGTTGTACAAACCAATTTTCCTTAACAACATAAATATCTAAATAGAAAAATGTATTTCTTAGTTTCTGCATGTTCTAATGAGTGATATTGTTTCAAATGAAGAAACCGGTTCGGGTTGCCTGATAATATTAATAATAATAATATAACTCTTTTGTCTGTTAGAAATGCACATTTGATAGTAGCTTGAGTTTGGATGCAGAGGTAAATTTTTGTTCATTTTTAAAATCAGTAACATCTGTAAAAATTGTAGCAACCTCAGTTTTATATGGGTAAATATATTCTGACCAAGTTTTTTTCTTTTTTTTTATTAAGCGTTGGTCTCCCATAGTAGCATACATTTAAATCATGATAAACACAGTTAAAACAACACGTATAACACCTCAATACCTCACCTCAATAATATAGGTAAAAATATAACTATATGGCTTTTAGGTAGCCTATTTGTATGAAAAACAGTAGTCTAAAAACATTCAGTATAAATGCACACATGCTATAGCTTAATCACAAATACATACACTATAAATATACTATTACTCCTGTAATACAATTCAATGTGAATATCCCACATTTCTGCCACAATACCATGGTGCAGTGAGTGTTACTACAGTAAATCCATGGTAAATGATGGCAATGTGTAGATTGAAAACCTTCTTGACTGTCTTGTTGCACACAGTGTTTCTCTTCTTTGCTTTAAACTAGTTTAAAACACGTAGTCATGTGTTCATCGCTGAATTCAAGCGTTTCACACTGGATCTCACAGTGCTGTTTAGTGCTCGCGTGACCGTCTCATCAGCGAGTAAACGCATCTGCTCTTGTGTGCTGTGCTTGCGCCGCGCAGCACTTTGAACTTTGATCCGAGCGGATAAACGGTCCGTGTTCGATAAATATCGAACATTTATCGAACTCTTCATATCATTTTATCAAGGAAAATTATATAGCGATAATTATCGTTATCGAATTATCGCCCAGCCCTAATTGTAATCTAGCAATAGAGTTAGCTGGCAAGCCGATGAAAAGGGCATTACAGTAATCGAGACGGGATGAAACAAAAGCATGAATGAGAGTTTCTGCATCATTGGTACTAATGAAAGGACGGAGATGGAAAATTTGTTGTAAGTGAAAGAATGCCAATTTAGAGAGAGAGTTAATGTGAGACAGAAATGAAAGAGAGGGGTCAAACTATAACACCAAGATTTCTAACTATACTAGATGGAGCAATTGAAGTGCCAGTAATATCGCAAGTGAAGTCAGCGGGAACTGGTAAGTGATGGAGTACCAATAATGATGATCTCAGTTTTATCCATATTTAGTTTCAGAAAATTAGAGTTAAGCCATGTTTTTATATCCTGCACGCAAACAGAAATTTTGTCTATTTGGGTGGATAGTGAAGGCCTGCATGACGTGTAGAGTTGAATGTCATCAGCATAAAAATGATAGCTAAAGCCATGACTCTGTAGTATCTGACCCAATGGTAAAATATAAATAAACAACAAAGGCCCAAGAACGGAACCTTGGGGGACACCTTGTTTCAGGGGGGCAGTAGGGGATCTAAAATCCCGAGCAGAAATGTAAAACTGTCTGTCATATAGGTATGAAGAGTCAAAGTCAAAAGTCAAAGTCTGCTTTATTGTCAATTCTGCCACATGTACCGTACATACATACAGAGAATTGAAATTGCGTTACTCTCTTACTCCCTGGTGCATACAGATAACACTAAACACTAACAGTAGAACGCAAAAATACAGATACACAAGCAACTATTACAAATAAGGACATGTAGAAAAAATTAAAATAATAATAATAAAAAAAGTTCAGTGGTGCGTGGGGTAAGAGAGGGGAGGGGGGGCAAGGACGGGAGGGAGTTCAGCTTCCTGACAGCCTGGTATGAAGCTGTCCTTAGTCTGTTGGTTGGCCTGGAGACTCCGCAGTCTCCTCCCTGATGGTAGCAGACTGAAGAAGATTTGTGTCGGGTGGGTGGGATCACCTGCAATGCTGAGGGCTTTGCTGGTGAGACGGGTGCTGTAGATGTCCTGGAGGGAGGGGAGAGAGACACCAACGATCTTCTCAGCTGCTCTCACTATCCGTTGAAGGGACTTGCGGCAGGACGCGTTGCAGGCGCCATACCACACAGTGATGCAGCTAGTCAGAATGCTCTCGATGGTGCCTCTGTAGAAGGTGCACATGATGGGGGCCGGGGCTCTGGCTCTTCTGAGTTTGCGGAGGAAGTAGAGACGCTGTTGTGCTTTCTTGACCAGTGCTGCAGTGTTGTTGGTCCAGGAGAGGTCCTCTGTGATGTGTACACCCAGGAACTTGGTGCTGCTCACTCTCTCCATGGTCGCACCATTGATGGTCAGAGGAGCATGCAGAGAGTGCACTCTCCTGAAGTCAACGACAATCTCCTTCGTCTTCTCCACATTCAGAGAGAGATTGTTGTCACTGCACCACCCGGCCAGGCGGCTCACCTCGCTCCTGTAGTTTGTCTCATCTCTGTTGCTGATGAGACCCACCACAGTCGTGTCATCCACAAATTTAATGAAGAGGTTGGAGTTGTGAGACGGTGTGCAGTCGTGGGTCAGCAAAGTGAAGAGGAGGGGGCTCAACACACATCCTTGGGGGGCCCCTGTGTTCAGTGTGATGGTGCTGGATGTGTTACTGCCGATCCGTACTGCCTGAGGTCTCCCGGTCAGAAAGTCCAACAGCCAGTTGCACAGCGACATATTGAGCCCCAGCTGGACTAGTTTATGAATGAGCTGTTGAGGGATGATTGTATTGAATGCGTTTTGTCCAGATGTGTGAGGGCTGGGTGGAGGGCAGTGGCGATGGCATCATCGGTTGAGCGATTGGACCTATATGCAAACTGGAAGGGGTCCAGGGAGGGGGGGAGGACAGATTTGATGTGTTGCATGACTAGCCGTTCAAAGCACTTCATGAGAATAGGAGTGAGTGCTACTGGACGGTAGTCATTGAAGCAGGATGGAGATGACCTCTTCGGGACTGGAATCATGGTGGTAGCTTTGAAGCATGTGGGGACAACAGCCTGACTTAGTGAGATGTTGAAAATGTCTGTGAAGACATCAGTGAGTTCCACTGCACAGTCTCTCAGTACACGCCCAGGAATGTTGTCAGGACCTGGAGCTTTTCGTGCATTGATCCTGCTGAGGGATCTCCTCACGCTGTCCGGGGACAGTGTCATCACCTGGTCGCCGGGAGGAGGTGGAGTCTTCTGTGCAGTGGTGCTGTTTTGTGCCTCAAAGCGAGCAAAGAAGGCATTCAGCTCGTTCAGCAGGGGGATGGTGCTGTCACAGGTCTGTGGTGGGGGCTTGTAGTCCGTAATGGTCTGAATCCCCTGCCACAGGCTCCGAGTGTCTCTGCTGTCACTGAAACGATGGGCTATCCTCCTGGAGTACTGTCTCTTGGCCTCTCTGATGCCGCGGGATAGGTTGGCCCTAGCTGTCTTCAGGCCCTCCTCATCTCCAGCTCTAAAGGCAGCGTTCCGAGCCTTCAGAAGTCTGTAGACCTCCCCTGTCAGCCACGGCTTCTGGTTGGCCCGGACAGTGATAGTCTTTGTGACCGTTACATCATCAATACACTTGGTGATGTAGGCAGTGACAGTCTCTGAGTACTTGTATGTGGCAGCCTGCTTAAACATCCCAGTCAGTAGTGTCAAAACAGTCTTGAAGTGCCTCTGACGACCCTTCAGGCCACACTTGTATCTGTTTGTGTACCGGTTTGATGGCTTTAACGAGCGGTCTGTGTGCAGGCATTAGCATGACAGTGATGTGGTCTGAGGCTCCGAGGTGGGGGAGGGGTAGGGCCTTGTAAGCTCCTCTCTGTGTGGTGTAAACAAAGTCCAGGGTATTTTTTTCCCCTTGTTGGAAAGTCTATATGTTGGTGAATTTTTGGGAACACACTCCTTAAGTCTGCGTGGTTGAAATCCCCAGCCAAGATGAGAAAAGCATCTGGGTGGGCTGTCTGCTGCTCACTGATGTGCTGGTACAGATCATTTAGTGCCTCACTCCTGTTATTGTTGTTAGAGCTGGGAGGGATGTATACAGCAACGAGCAGTATGGCTGTAAATTCCCTCGGTAGATAGAACGGCCGGCACTTAATAATCATAAACTCCACCAGGGGTGAGCAGTGTTTGCAGACCACAACTGCATCGCGGCACCATGCATCATTGATGTAAACACAAAGCCCGCCGCCACGTCTCTTACCTCCCTCGACGAGAGCTCTGTCTGCTGTTATTAAGCTAACGCTGTTAACACTGTTGTTAAGCCATGTTTCCGTAAACACAAAAACACAACAGTCTCTTACAGAGTAGAGCGAAGTAGTCGGATGTAGTCCAGTTTATTGTCCAAAGAGCGTACGTTCGCCAGTACGATGGTGGGGATAGCTGGCTTGTGTGGGTTAGAGAGCCAGGAAAGAGCAGTACCAGATATACCCACAGCCGAAAGTCGGTAGAATTCAAGGTAGAAATACAAAAAAATTAAAAATGACTCTAAGCGTTAACTAAAAAAACTAAAAATACTCTTTTGTATTTTGTAATTTTAATAAAAAAACAATGTTAGAATGAAATATGCACACATTTAAGAAAAGCAGGTTTTATTTCTACATAGTTATTAAATTGCAAAATTTAAAAACGGTCAAAATGACTGCTAGTGTTAAAAATTTACTGAAACAAATGGTAGTATATTTCTAGTGTTAAAAATTTACTTGAAACAAATGCATGTAAAGTATATTGCAAATACTTACCAAATTGAGACAGTGAAAACTTAAAATTGATTGAGAAAATCAGAAAAGTTTCTAATTTTGTGATTCTGTTTAGTTTTGTTATTTAACATACTCAGTTTCCAAGATGACATTTTGTCCAAGCAATAATAAAAAACACTTTTCATTTATAATTTGTATCTGTCTATCGCATCATGAATTGAGTGAATCGTTACATTCCTACAAAACATGTAAATACTGTTTGACTTCTGCTGTTCCATAAGCGCCACCTACTGTCAGAAAGTGAATTTACATTTTTATTCAGCATCTCCTTCACTCATTTCGTCTTGCTCCTTGTCCAGTCTCTTTTACTCAGCATACAGGCAGTGTTGATAAATGAAATCGGTTAATGGAAACAATGTCGTCACGCGTGTCTAGGCTCAAAATCTGCGGGAAATGTGTGACCATTTTCAAAAAATTGCGAGCTCCTCTGAATATTATGAAACTTGCTTGATGTAGCTATTTGATATAGTAACTATATATGTTTAACAAATTATTAAAGAAAAATATTACACTACATCTGACTACCTTCATAAAAAATCTTTGCATTATGTTTGAGTGTTGTTGTTGTTTTAACTAAAATATAAATGGATTTCATTTATTTGGTAATAAGTGCATCTATAATGGCAGCCAGGTCACTTTTGTAGATGTCTTCGGAAAAGAGCATCTGCTAAATACTTTAAATGTAAATTAGGTATATAAATTTAAACATGAGTTGTGTGTTATATACGATTAATTTTTTTATTTACTATGGTTTTGTACAGGTCAGTTAGAGATTCAGACACCAGAATGTCCAGCACAGTCATACCCGTGAACTCTTCAACACTCGTCATCCAGTTTCAACCACCAATACAAACAACACCTGTTACGACGGTGACAAATGCTCCTGTGCCTGTTTATGTACAACAGGTGGCGGGAGTTTCACTTCTTCATGGACTTCAGGCATTTCTGAAAGGCCAACCAGAAGCCCTTGGGGTGAGAAAAGTCTAATGAACCCAGATAATTGGTTTTTATTTTTGCATGTCTGTGTGAGGTCAGCAAAGTATTTGAATAGATTTTAAATGAGTAGTGCACACACTAACAAAGCATCATTTTTATTGAAGAATGTGACTTGCTGCCTTGGTGACAGTGCAGGAAAGACACCAGTATAAAATCAGGTTTATCATTTACAGAGTAAATTAGTAAACTTTACAGTGTATCAGTCACAGAGAAGAATGTTGTAGGAAATACAATGCAAATGCAAATACAATGACATTCATACAAATTAGTTCCACACTTGCAGAATGTATATTTAAATATAGGATATTTTTCATGTTCAATTATATATCCATAACTACAGTTGCCATAAATTGATATTGTATATTTTAAACTTTTCCCCTTTATGAAAGAATCTTGTCGCACTCAGACTGTACATTCTCACACTTTCTGCATTCTTTTTGTCCCTCACAGACGGTTCAGATAATGATCGGTGTGCTGACTCTTCTGTTTGGCATTGTGACTTCAGTTTATGCACAGTCCATCTTTGTTATTATTGGTCTTCCTTACTGGGGATCTCTCATCGTAAGAAACTATTATACTATTAAGTGTTCTGTCTTTTATTATACAAGCTACATATTCCAATGCAAGCCTTAATTTTTGCCTTTTTCTCTTCTCAGTACATTACAGCAGGCGCACTCTGCATTTCTGCAGAAAATAAAATTAATTCACCTTCCAGTTTGTGTTTGGTATGTATACAGCCGTTATTACTTTTAAGGGTCTAAGCCAGCGGATCTCAATTCTAGTCCTGGTTGACCCACCCCACCGCTCTGCATATTTTGCATGTATCTCTTATCACACCTGACACACCAGTTGTCAGATAATTTGTTTTAAGACTTGTTTTAAGATTATTGTTCTTACCCCACTGCCAGATCATTTTAATTGTTGTAAGCAAAATTAACGTAATTTAGATTTTTTCACCCCAGGAAGCAAGACTAAATATCATCGTTTTGCTTATCTAGTAAATGCATCTCAATTTAAGAATGTTTAGATATCTTGACTAGAAACAAGAATACTAAGATAAGCCTTTTTTGCAGTGTAACCTTTATTGGTCGTCCCATCCAAATCTTTTCAGCATCACATACTTCTAAATGGGGGCTTGGCACAGGATCTAGATATTCTGTTGTTGGATGCGGAAAAGGCATTCGATCTAACTATCGATTGATTGATCGATCAAACTATTTACAGTAAAAAATTATACAGAGCATTTTTTGACTAACAGTAAGAGGAAGGATTTCAAGTTGTCCTCTTTAACAGTGTATTTAACAGTATATTTGCTGTAAACAAAATAAAATCAGTGAAGACTGACTGGACTGTAAAGTCATATGTGCTTGGACCCTGATAATTGCTGTTTGAGGCTATATTTTTTATTTATTAATTTGTCAATTGTTGTATTTTTATCACTTATATATATTTTTCAATTAGTATTATATCTGATAAATGAGGGAAGGATTATGAATATATTGAATAGAGGTTGGTTTTGAAGAGCCACAGCGCCTCCTAGCGTGTGTTCTGATAGTGGATTTCACATCACCGTAGAGTCTGACTCACGGAAACCATCCTTCCCACTCATTTCCCGAGAAGTTCGCCGAAATAACAGCGCCTTCCTGATCATATTCCACCTAACCCTCGATGACACGCTGTAGCAAAACTGCAGTAGCCTACGTTTAAAGTAATTAATACACACATGGGTGGGCTGCACCAACAAGGATTAAATTAAGCCAAGTTTAGAGCTAATCAAGGATTTGTTGATCTGGGTTTTATTTTAAATCGAGTTGTGTTGCACCACTTAATTTTAAACTGAGATTAACAAATCAGGGATTCGAATTTTAACGTGCGATTAAAACCTCCATCTACGATTAATTTTCTCCGCCATGATGGATTCGTCATGTAATTAATCAGCAACAATGTTAATATTCCTTATCATCTGTCTCTGACATAAGTTGCTTTTGTCGATAAAGGAAATAAACTTGTAAAAGGTCAGCCGCCTTTATAAAACGCTTTGTAGAGAGACTGATCGTGATCAAACGGCTGATCAAGCAAGCAATACAACTTTGAGGCAGTGCATACGGATTTTATAATCTTGGAAATATATATTTATTGTATCAATTAATGGAGCATAGCTTATGACAAAACAACCGAGATAAGAGAAAATAACGCATGATTCATGGAATGACTACCTCCGCTCGTGACAGCGGCGCCCTGTCCGTTTGATCGCCATCCAGCACGCGTGTGGAGCGGCCGTAAGAAACGAGAGGCGCGGCCACGATCCTGTCTTCTTTTCTTTGTCGTATGCCGAGTTGCACCGAGACAAGTGACGGATTCACATCCCGGACTCGATAGCAGACGCAAGTTTACTTCAGGCTGCCACGACCTTCACAATCTGCAGGCTCAGTGCGCTTTAATTTTCATTTTTATTTATAATAAACACCTCTCTGAGACTTGACGACACACCCACTGTTTCTGTCTTTGTTCAATCAGCCACATACTGTAACTGTAAGTGCACTTACATTTACATTTATGCATTTAGCAGACGCTTTTATCCAAAGCGACTTACAGTGCATTCAGGCTATACATATTTTTTTTATCAGTATGTGTGTTCCCTGGGAATTGAACCCACAACCTTTTGCGCTGCTAACGCAATGCTCTACCACTGAGCCACAGGAACACAGTTAAATACAATAAATACACTTTATTGTATTTAAACCTCCTCACCTGTAAATTTAAAGTTAATCCTTAATTGAGATTTAAATCTGAGTTTAAAGTTATGGAGCAACAGGATTAAAGTTAATCTATTTTAAATATAAAATAAATCCAGGATCAAAATGATGGTTTAAATGTAAACCTGCTTATTTTTAAACATGGTTTAAAGTTTGGTGAAACAGAATTATTAGATAAACCTTGATTTAATCTAGATTTAAGATTAATCCTTGTTGGTGCAACCCAAGTGTGCTAACAACATTTTAAAGTTCTTGCTAATTTCTTAATCTTTTTTTTCTGTCTACAGGTGAATGCTTCACTTGGAATGAACATTTTCAGTACTTTAACCGCAGGCATCGCCATTATCTTCACTTCATTGGATTTGGCTTTAGGACCAATGAACACTTACTGCAGCAGTTATGACTGTTATTATTTAGAGACAAAGTATGAGGTATGACATCAAGTTTTATGTTCACATTTAAAATGAAATTGTGTCTAAACGTAAATGAAACTTTTATTTAGTAATTACTATAAGATCACTGTGTGGTCAGAACACAAGCCTTAATCTGCACTCATCTGTTCACTCTTTTTATCTGGCATTTCAGAAGTAGTTTATAGATCATTTACAATGCAAGAAGATATTGACATTATTTATTTATTGTAAACTCAGTCCAGTTTGATCTATAAGGGCCAGATTTACTAGCAGTTTGTGACAGTGCAAACCATCTTTTGGCATTAAGAACTACTGTCAGGGTTTACTAAAGACATGCAGCAAAACATCAGTGAAAAGGACACAGTTATATTTGTGGCTGACCTTTTTTATATTTGCATTTGTAGGATTTTCCTTTTTAATCGTATTGGATTGCATTGGACATTATGGAAATAAGATGCTGTGCCTGTGTTCTTTAATGTGCTCATTTTCAGTAGATCACACACAGAACATTTCACTCTCACCGGCACTTTTATGGGATTGTGCTCTCACACTAATTTGCCTTGTTTAGAAAATCTGTCTCTAATTATATTACTATATGAACCTCAAGGATAGTAGATTCTTGACTGCTGAGCATTCAATGTACCAGTGTGAGTAGTAATTATCATTTATTTTGTTATAATTATTTGTGCTAATGTTGAATTTTCTCTCAGAGTCTCTTCAGGGGAATCAGTGGTGTCTTGTTGGTATTCGCCTTGCTTGAGTTTACCATCTCCATCTCTCTGTCAGCATTTGCCTGTAAAGCTAGCTCCTGCTGTTGTCCTCCTCAGGTGAGTAATGAGCATAGACTGTAAAACAATGGACGTAGTGTCCGTGACGGACACTAGGTTTCTGAAGAGGATTTTTGAAGCTCAAAGTGGGCGGTGCCGGCCGTTGCCATCTTGGCAGCGCGTCACTCCCGGATAATCGAAAATGGGCAAAAAGGTGGGAGGAGGGTGGAGCTGGTTGCTGAAACCACGCCCGCCAAGCTCGACAGTGGTGACAGCAGCGGCAATCCACCTGTCACTCAAGTGGCCACGCCCTTAATTATGCAGAACTTTAAGGCTTAATATAATTTAAACGGATGAGTTATAAAAAAAATTCACCCCCCTCACAGTTGTTATGAAGAGCAAAATTAGCTCTATAGACCAAAACCACTTTTTGTACCAGGCTGTAAACATACTTTTTTCTGCTGTAAAGTTGGGCATTTTAACATGGGAGGTCTATGAGACTGACTCCATTTTGGAGCCAGCCTCTAGCGGCCAGTCGACGAATTGCAGTTTTAGTCACTTCCGTGTTGGTTTCAAGAGAGAGAGTGGGAGGTTGTATGGGATTAACTTTGTGCCAATTAAAATGAATGTAATTTTTCAAGAAACGTATGAAAATATCAATTAAAACGGAATAAAATGTCTTTGAAACTGAAAAAATAAATAATTGCATGCAAAATTTTTGACTTAGTTTTTAATACACTGCATGTTTTGCAATGGTTTTCTCCTCTTTCATTCGTTGATCTGTACTTACAAATACGCTTCAAGAGTTTTCATTTACGCTTCTAAAGTTTTCGTTTACGATTCTGAAGTTTTCGTTCGCCCTTCTGGCACAAATCTCTCGTGGGGGCGGGGCTAGCAGCGGTGTGTTCTCATTGGCTACTGGGTTTTTGATTGACAGCTTCTTGACCTGGAAGTGAAGACATCAGTGTTGTGCCCCCAGTGTGGATGTGAGTGTCTCTTAGCGGCTTCCTATTTCATTTTAATGATATAAAGTTAGGAGTTTTTGTTTTTGAATTCAATCTGTATTTATCTGTTGCTACTACTCTGTCAACATAAGCTTTTAGGAGCGCGAGAGAAAAAGAAGATCATATTGAGGGTTAATTATTAAAGTACTGTATATAATAGTGGAAATATTGTATAATAGCCAATGTTCTCGTAGGATACTTGTTTATTGCTCATGATTCTTTTGCATTGTAGGGTCTAATTAGGTTGAGCTGTTACATTTGAAAGATAATACTATCATATATATGTGTGATATATTCAGATGTCAAGAAAGTCTCACTCCAACCTGACAATCAAGCTCATTTTATTACATATTCCACACAAAAGAATGTTCTTGCTGCTAATTTTGTTTAGTTATTTTATTTAGTTAACATTATCATCTAACATTTAAAATTGGAAATACATTTTTAACAATCATCAACTCTTTCAAGTGTGACTTTTATAAACCTGTTGAATGAATGTAAATGAAATATGAAATAATTCAAATAAATTTACATTCTTTATTGTCACTATAGCATATACACAAGTATCAAAGTGAAAGACTTGGATGCAATTATGTTGTGACAGGAAAGACCAGAATCCACAAAACACTAACTGCATAGTGTACATGTAATGCACTGTATTCTCATAATTTACATTACTACACAAAATGACAAGAACATAATATACAGAATATGTTTAAAATTCATTATGTTTTAAACACTGCAATGATCCTTTCAACAGTTTATGTTACAGTATAAGTTACAAAACAGTGAATGAGTATGTTATGTAATGGAGTGCAATATCAGTCTTTATGGGGATAGTCCATCCAAAAAATAAAAATTCTTTACTCACCTTTATGTCATTCCAGATGTTTATGACTTTCTTTCTTGACATAAACACAAAGATTTTTAAGAAAATAATCCATCTCTGAGAATCCAAATGACACAAGTGGATTGTAATCCATGCACGTATGACAGTTGAACGGAAGCGATTGTTAATAGTCAAAAGTTTAAATTATTAGTGTTTTTCTTATCTGTTGTTTTACTTAAAAAAATATTGATTTAAACTAAGGTCAGATGGATTACTGTCACGGTCACTGTGTGTGGTTTTTAAAGCATCTTTAGGACTCACAGAGATGGATTATTTGCCTAAAAATCTTAATTTGTATTTACCTGTCCAGTAGAAAGAAAGTAATATGCATTTGGGACAGCATAAGGGTGAATAAAAGATGAGAGAAGTTTTATTTTTGGGTGAACTATCCCCTTAACAATCATATGCTGTTGGTTTGCTAATTCAAGATCAGCATAGACTAATAAGAATAAAGTGCAACTGGAAATTGAGAAAGATGTAATATAGTCTCTACCAGCTGTGTGACACACGCTTAAAATATTTCAAACAAATAAATACACAATATAATTATTTAATTTTATATATATTGTAATTTTAACTTGTAATAAATACATCAAAAATATGACCATTTATCATCTGTAATACCGTTGTGTGACCATTAGATGGCTGTATAGCCCTATATATCCATGACTGTGTATACCCTAGTTGCTGGAAACTGATTTCAGTCATAATTATTTGTATGTATTAGCTTTTGCATTTGGATATATATTTAGGCATTATTAAAGACTATACTTTTTGTCAAAGTTTGTTTTGAGTAAGAGCCCCCCCCCAAAAAAAAAATGTTCATCTGAAGTGACCATTTTTGCATTATTATTAGTCAAATCTGGACACAGAAAAAGCATGGTTAAAAAGGCTTTACATTGCCAAAGTTGACAGTGCAGTGACTGACAGTGCACTTGTAAAATAGCATCGGTCATTGTCAGATACAGTACATTTAGTACTGTACATTATGCTATGTGCTGGGGGGAAATATGAACTAATCGAAACAAATATTATCTAATTGAAGGCTATAACTGTATGTAGATAATCAGGTCCAGTAATGATTGGGCTAATTCATGACAATTTACCGTGAGTATCCTGATAACGACGATGATTGATGATAATGATGATATCATTCGCTGTGCTATTCCTAAGAAATCATCTCAACAATGTAGTGTAGCAGCAGAACAATACTGATAAAATAATAATAAAAATATTTATATATTATTTTATATCATTAAAATGAAATAGGAAGCCGCTAAGAGACACTCACATCCACACTGGGGGCACAACACTGACGTCTTCACTTCCAGGTCAAGAAGCTGTCAATCAAAAACTCAGTAGCCAATGAGAACACACCACTGCTAGCACCGCCCCCACGAGAGATTTGTGCCAGAAGGGTGAACGAAAACTTCAGAATCGTAAACGAAAACTTTAGAAGCGTAAATGAAAACTCTGGAAGCGTATTTGTAAGTACAGATCAACGAATGAAAGAGGAGAAAACCATTGCAAAACATGCAGTGTATTAAAAACCAAGTAAAAAATTTTGCATGCAATTATTTATTTTTTTCAGTTTCAAAGACATTTTATTCCGTTTCAATTTATATTTTCATATGTTTCTTGAAAAATTACATTCATTTTAATTGGCACAAAGTTAATCCCATAAGGTTGCCGCTTGGTAATGAGGCAAAGGAGTTCTTAAACGTTTTGTGTGTGTGTGTGTGTGTGTGTGTGTGTGTGTGTGTGTGTGTGTGTGTGTGTGTGTGTGTGTGTGTGTGTGTGTGTGTGTGTGTGTGTGTGTGTGTGTGTGTGTGTATTTGTGTCAACTGAACCCTGAGATGGAGTTTGTGAGAAACAGCATTTACTGTGAATTTAGTAGCCCTAAAAACATATTGCATAAAATCTATGCATTTACATGCATAGATGTATCCCATTAACACAAATTCATGATTCAAAAGAAACTTTCCAAAGCACTTGACAAATTCCCATGTTCCCAATCATTTTGTCTCATTTCATATATTTCTAAATGAGCAATTTTGAGTGTTAGTATATACATTTACTTATTCTCTTTAAATATTTAAAATACAATGTTTTTTGTATAAAGCCATTAAATAATTGATGTCCCTCAAACTTACTGGTGATGTTTGCCCTTTTTAAATCTTAATCATATCGACGATAGAATCAGCATCCTAGTTCCACCCCTGTTCTCCACCTCTAAACTCAAATCTCTTGGTTCTGCCACGGCTCGTTCCATTTTATCCATATCCACTGGGATGCCAGCTCTGTCTGTTTAGTGTTATTTGCTACCAGCCGTCTCCTTGTCTGACCGTCAATCCCAAGCAAGCCAAGGGTCCTCCATAGTGACTTCCCCATAAAACATCTGCAGCCAGCCTCTACCGGCAGACTTTTTTATCATTTCTGTTGTTATTATTTAATAGTCTAAAACATAACATGTACACCCTGTTGTGTCAGTTCATACTGGACATGAAAATGTGTATTTATTTGTTTATTTTTTTAAAAATAGATCTTATATATCTATTCAGATTTTCCAAAATGTTAATCTTCTTCTAGCATGTTGTTCTATAATCTATCTATGTTGTATAACAGGGTGGATACATTTCCTAGGCCACATGTGAAATATTTGGTCAGGGTTCTCAGGTTATACTTGAACTCAAGGCCTTCAACCTGTGTGTTTTCTGATAGATACACATTTTCTCCTCCTGATAGAACTAAAACAATAATCCAACAAACCTGCTCATTTCAAAATAATCCACCTCGCACCTCATACTCAGCATATTAGAACCACAAAACGAGTTTAAGGATTAATTTGCTTTAATTCAGTTTCTTATTTTACTGTATGGTCACAAATGTAAACCTGTAATACTGATGCATTTCTGACATCTCACAGTAAGAAGACATAAAACATTACATACACATTTTCTTTCCCCCAAAGGTGCAGTTTGTCCCTCAAGTTCTACCTCCACAGCCCTCTGATTTCAGGCCCATTCATTTCCATGGTCTTAACAGCTCAGGGGTAAGAGAAACTTGTAAACCCAGTTTAGTTCGACTGAGTAAAAAAAAAAAAAAAAGTATTATTTGAATTTAGTATTGAGTGTCCCTGTACTGGAAATATGTAAGGCACTTGGTAATGGGTGCAATACTTGTTACATAATATTATCAATAAAAAAGTAATCATTAAGCTGATCATATAGTGTTTTTTTATCTTTTTCTTGTAGATACCTGTGGCCAGCAGCTCTCCCATTCATCACCAGCCTGCAGACGCTCCTCCACAATACAGTCAATTCAAATAAATGTTCCCTTAAGAAACAAAAACATATGGGAATGTTTTAGAAAATATAATACAATATATTAAATAATACTTTTCCATATATGGGAAACTAGTGCTTATATTTTTCAATATACTGCAATATATTCATAGAACATGTGTGGTCACACGTGGTCAGAATTGTTGGTACCATTGGTAAATATGATCAAAGAAAGCTGCGAAAATAAATTCTTTATTGTTAATCCTTTTGATCTATTATTTTGATCTAAAAAAAAAATCACAAAAATCGAACCTTTCGTTGGACAATAAGAATTTAAAATGGGGGGAAATCTCATTATGAAATAAATGTTTTTCTCTAATACACATCGGCCACAATTAACGGCACCCATTTATTCAATACTTTTTGAAACCTCCATTTGCCAGTTTAACAGCTTTAAATTTTCTCCTATAATGCCTGATGAGGTTAGAGAACACCTGACAAGAGATCAGAGACCGTTCCTTCATCCAGAATCTCTCCAGATCCTTCAGATTCACAGCTTCTTCTCTTCAGTTCACCTCACTCACTTTCTACAGGGTTATGTTATGTTTGGATTATTGTACGGTTGGAAGATCCAAACATGGCCCATTATAAGATTTCTAACAGAGTCAGTCACTTGTTGATTTTTTTATCTGTTGGTATTTGATAGAATCCATGATGCCATGTGTCTAAACAAGATGTTCAGGACCTCCAGCAGAAATATAGGCCCACAACATCAAAAATACAGCAGTATATTTCATTGTACACATGGGGTACTTTTTATCCCTGTGTTCACCAAACCCATCTTGAGTGTTTGCTGATAAAAAGCTCATTTTTTTGTTTCACCTGACCATAGAAGCCAGTCCCATTTGAAGATCCAGTCGTGTCTGATAACTGAATATGCTGGAGTTTGTTTTTGGATGAGCTAGCACACCGGGGGGGGTGCCTAATAGGTCGATCGCAATCTACCAGTCCGATCGCGGCAATGCTGGTAGATTGCGCATTAGGTTTAGGTCAGTGGTTCTCAACCGGGGGGCACGAGATAACTTAAAACTATAATATACTTTGTATAATATTCACTAATATTATGACTGTTAAATAATGTAAAAATATATAGAAAATAAATAACAGCACCACCTAGGGGGGTCTCTACTTATTCTGTGATATTCTGTAGCAGCAAACCGTTTCTCATCGCGCTGTGTGACATAGCCTACAGACTGAACGGCGGCTCAAAACCGCTGTATGAGCATATGATATGCAAACTACAGCTCTCGGCTGGATAAAAGAAGCCAGTGTCTCACTAGTAGCCTAAAGTTTTGATGGACGATGATTGTAATCAAGGTAAAGATGATTACAGTATTGTGCATTAGGTGCGTGTCGTGTCCGTTATTTGATGCGCAAACGAACCGTGTATGTGCGCTGTCGACGCACTGATCACTATAACATCATATTTCCACATGTGACTTTTAAGATGTGTTTTTCGTGTGAAACTCTTCCCGCACTGAACACACATGTATGGTCTCTCTCCAGTGTGGATCCAGATGTGAATGTCAAGATATTGTTTGATTGAGAATCTCTTTTCATACTGATTGCACATGAACGGCTTCTCTTCAGTGTGGATCATCATGTGAATCTCCAGTTTTCGTTTACCTGGGAAACTCTTCCCGCACTGATCACATGTGAACGGTTTCTCTCCAGTGTGAACTCTCATGTGACACTCAAGACTTTGCTTGTATGGGAAACTCTTTCCACACTGAGTGCAGGTGAAAGATTTCTTGGCTCTTTTCTTTAAAAATGTATTTTTAATCTTTGAGTGATTCAAAGGTCTTTCTCCAGGTTTGTCATGATGTTTCTCCTCATCTTCACTCAGTTCTTCACTCTCCTCGCTCTCTTCCATCAGGTCTGAAATGAAAGAAAAAAGTTCAATTTCATTTTTAGTAAATAAAAAAAATAAATAAAAGAGAAATATGAAAATCAACTACTGTAATAGCGGAAAGTAGATGACTGCTATGAAATATGATCATTCTGGTGCATTTTTATAAATTAATTGAACAATCAGATGCAAAACATTATAGGCACAAATCCCATGTTTCTGTAGTGAGAACTACAGCTGTTCAAAACAGTGGTCAAACATCGAAGCTAGAGTCTTTAATCTTTCTACTGACGCACAGTTTGTCCAGATCAAGTAAGAGTGCCCTCCATAAGTTTTTGGACAGTAAGGACAAAATTGCTCTGTTTGCTCTAGAGTCAAGAAATCTGTAGATATGGTTAAAAGATGAGTATGAGACAAAACTACAGTATGACACATTTTATTATTGGGTGTTTCAACACATACTGTACGTTTTACCAACTAAGAAATCCACCACTTTCATCCCTCTATCTGATGTGAGCATAAGTACTGGGACAGTTGCCTCACAGGTCTTTCTAAGTGATCAGCTGTGTTCTCTTGCATTAATTCTTCAGATATTAAAAGCGGGGAATGTGTCGGATCAGTTATATCCATTGCGTCTGCATTCTGAGTCTTGCATTTGATGACGACACACACAAACCAGGATGAAGATGTGGGGGCTGACTTTGAGAGAAAAGCAAGCTATATATATATATATATATATATACTGTATATATGTATGTGTGTGTGTGTGTGTTTTGCTTTAAATCAGGTTTTTATTAAGTCAGCATTTTAGATACCATAGAATTTTCATAATACTTGTCACCAGTGTCAATATTCAACATCACAAATAAATAATACAAGTCTAAAAATAGAGGGAAAAAAAGAGAAAAACTCTTATTTTTAATAATAATAATTATTAATACCCTGGACCTCGGGTAATTTAAAATACTAAATGTGTTTTTTCCAAATGGACCTGATAAGACACTGTAATGTAAAGACAATGTAATGTTACGGTACAAATGCATTTACAGTCTGTATCTTGGGTGGGTGGTGATGCATGTATGTACAATGTTCAAGTGATTATGATCTCTACAGGGATTTTGGCGCAGGTCTTTTTGTACGTACTTTACCTGATGTTAAAGTCTTCTCGGTCTTCGATGCAAAATCTGGCTTCCTGAAGAAAGAATCAGCTGAAGAATCATGATTTCTGATTTAGGAGGCTTATGTTTCTAACCAATTTTACATTTTGACAAATTGGTGTCTAATTTGTATCAATTTGTATGAATATATCATATATATGCTTTCGTATCTAATCTGATTTATGTATGTAATCTGATTATGACCCAGTGATGGTTATGTTTAGGGAGCCTCATAAAATAGTTATGTTTTCCAGGAGTGAGATCGGGTTGGAAATACACACCATTTTTTGATGCAATAAGAGTCATGGAAGATATTCTCATTGCATTGACCATAATCCTCTAGAAATCTTCAGAAAGTCACTGCTCTCTTCTCTGATCCACAAACAGAGAATGTGTGTCTGTCTTCAGTGACATGATCCAGCACTCAAGTGCATGCGAGGAACAGACGTGGAGCTGATGTGCTTCAATGATCAAGAGCTCAGCTGCTGGGAATGAGCCAGAGATGGAAGGACTAGAGTGGTCTCCATGTGTTTCAGTCAATGAGCAGAAGACCAGCACAATGAATGAGCTCTGCTGAGTCCAGCAAAGACTGGCCAACAACAACATGACGCACCGAATGAAGTCAAAGCATTCTGGGACTCAAAGCCAGCTTGTTGTGGCTGATGGTGTTGCCTACAGAGGCCTATGTACAGCTGCAGCACATGCAGCAGGACAATACTAGTCATCCAGCTTTAATATCATCTAGAGAAGGTTCCTTGAGGAAATAAAAACTGAGTATCATCAGTGAAACAATAAAAGTTAACTCCATGTTTAACTCCAGTACTGAACCTCATGACTGATATGATAATTCTTCATTTAATGTTACAGTTATAATGCTCAGATAAAAAGATTTCAATCATGATGTTGAGATTCCAGCAGGGCTGGGTTGGTAATCGGGCATACCGGGCATTTTCCCGTGGGCCGACGCACTGAAGGGCCGACAGAATGTTTTTTTGTTTTTTTTTGCCATCAGGCAGGGACAGCGAGCAGCCAGTGGCCCATTGGTTTGTCTCCTGTGTTGACGCGTAAACCACCCAATCACAATGCGCTGTAGACGGAGCGATGAAGTATTTTGCTCCGCCTATATAAAGATCGCTTTTTTTTATATATTTAAATGAAAAAAGACACGATATTGTGGGACCTGACGTTTTATTCTTATCCAAAACAACTAGATGCAATGATACATATCTACACACTACAAGCTACGATTTTGAATGTTTTATTCTCTTATGCTCACCAAGCCTGTATTTATTTGATATCCTAAATACAGCAAAAGCAGTATATTGTGAAATATTTTTACTATTTAAAATAACTGCTTTCTATTTGAATATATTTTAAAATGTAGGCTAATTTATTCCTGTGATCAAAGATGAATTTTCAGCATCATTACTCTAGCCTTCTGTCACATGATCATTCAGAAAATTATTCTAATATGCTGATTTGCTGTTCAAGAAACATTTTTTTCTGGATTGTTTGATGAATAGAAAGATCCAAAGATCAGCGTTTATCTTAAATAAAAAGCTTTTGTAACATTATACACTATACCATTCAAAAGCTCGAATGAAATTATAGAAACTAATACTTTTATTTAGCAAGGATGCTTTAAATTGAAATGATGATAAAGACATTTATAATGTTACAAAAGATTTATATTTCAGATAAATGCTGTTCTTCTGAACTTTCTATTCATCAAAGAAACCTGAACAAATTCTACTCAGCTGTCTTCAACATAATAATAATAATAAATGTTTTTTTTGAGCAGCAAAACAGAATATCTGAATGATTTCTGAAGGATCATGTGACCAGAGGTGGGTAGTAACGAGTTACATTTACTTCGTTACATTTACTCGAGTAACTGTTTTGGGTAACTAATACTTTTAGAGTATATTTAAAGATGGGTACTTTTACTCTTACTCAAGTACATTTTTAGTGAAAAAACGGTACTTTTACTTCGTTACTGTCGACGCTCCTCTCGTTACTTTATCTTAATGCAATACAATTTAAAAATGCTTCAATTTATCCCAAACGCGCCGTCTACTTTTCTCTGGGCAATGAGCGATGCCCATTCGTGAATGATTCATTATTTTGAGTCAATTCTGTTCAAAGGCTTGATCAAACCAGTTGGCAAACCAGTGAATCGGTTCGCGAATCAGTTTGAATGATTCGTTCAGTTCCCTGCCGCACGCGCCGAGTCGTCTGAAGCGGTTCTCACTCAGCGTTGTAACAGAAAGTTAAGAACATCAAGAGAGTTGAGCGCAGCGGCGCGCGACCTGTTCCAGGAGGAATGCCTTTGCCTAGACACAATTAATACTTATATTTTCACAATATTTACGCTTGCAGAAATATAGGCTACATTTGTTTACATTTTGCAGAACAGACGGAAGAAGATCCGTCAATGTGCATTTGTTTCGTGATGTTCAGATGTTTTAGCGGTATTACTCACAATATTACTGCTTTTGCTGTATTTAGGATAAAATAAATGCAGGCATGGTGAGCAGAAGAGACTTCTTATATATATATATTATTAGGGGTGTCAACTTTAACGCGTTAACGCATGTGATTAATCTAAAAAAATTTAACGCGTTAATATTTTTTTTACGCAAATTAATCGTTTGATAAGGTTTGACCCCAACTTGTTCCGTCGTCGCAGCGCGGAAGGTTATCTGTCAGTGTGTGATGAGCGTAGAGTGAACCAGTGTTGCCAGGGTAGCGGCTGTGGGCTATTTTGAAAATACAGTCGCGGGAAAAATTACAGAGCTGTGGGTTGCGGTTTTTCGGGCTACTTTTATAATCTACCGCGGCCGCCCAAAGTGTATATAGACAAATAAAAATGAAAATAGATCCTTTTACTAATGTATCACACTTGGCAACTTCAGAACGGAGAGGCGCGCGCTTGTAACATCACAACGTGAGTTTCAGCCACAGCATACAACACAGCAGAAATAAACATGACAACAGCCACTATACATTATATAAGATAATAAACACACGATTACGATAGGATATGGTTTCTATGTGATTTTTTTGAGATGAATGTGTAACTTACATCTGAAATGCTCATTTTTGCAGCGATATAAAAGGCTATAAAAAGCATATTTTAACAACAGTAAACAACCAAAGTCCACATGTGATCGCAAAAGGACATTATTACAAACACTCGATGGTGGTTTGAAGTGAGTTCTGAGTAAAAGTGTACTATTAATCTCATAATTAATGTCTTATGATGCTAATGTTAGCTCTAATGCACCAGAACAGGTCCAATTCTTCTTCATAATGCATTTTGTCATAATACTTCACGTAAGGTCGCAAGAAATGTTTTTTTGCTAATATATATATATATATATATATATATATATATATATATATATATATAAAAAGTGGTGGGGGCCGCCTGGACCAAAAAATGCCAGGGCCGATTTTCTGTCCCAGTCCAGCCCTGGATTCCAGTAATGCCAGCAGAATTGCCAATATAATTGCTCCAAAATATATTGTGCAGATCCATTCAGTAGGAGACAAAGTACATCTCCATGTTATATTTGAGGTGGTTTGTTACATGCATAACAAATTTATTCTGATGAGAAATCAGGAAATATACAACCACAGCTGAATCTATTAAGCTTTAAAATATCAAGCTTCTGAAAATGTATTGTGGGAAAAAACACCCACACAACAAAGGAAGAGGTTTCTAATGATACTCAGTGGATGTGGAGTAACACTCTGTGGTTAAAGTTAAAAACCTTTATGCCTGAAGCCTTAAAGAACACACACACATATGCACACACACACACAAACACATATGCACACATAAACTTAAAAGTGCTATGTCTAGTCTGTATAGGCAGCATTTACCCTGCAGGTCTTGATGCCTAATTCCTATTTGTTGACCAAATCTGATGTTTTTGATGGCCAGCTTACATCTTATTTTAATAGTGACCCATATCCAAAATCTGCATTTACACTGAACACTTATCCCAAACAACGCAAAGTAGACATACTGATCAGAAAATCTCCACTGCATCACTGAAAAGAGTCATGTGATCGAGGTTGGTGTCCACCTGAGTTCACATCATTCACCACCATTGCTTTTTCAGTTACACATGACTCACATTGATAGGGGAATATCTGTCCACATATTCACGTATCTGATTCATATGAGATATATTTCCACATATGTATGAGGCCTGAAACAGACGGAAGAATATCAGAATCCACATGATTTTTCCCTGCTTACACATTCATAGGTCATATCCGATCTGTGCCACATGGGAGGAAAAACCCGTTCACACCAAGAAAGATAAATTAAAAAATAACAATATTATAAGTCCACACCAGCGGACGATATCATCTGTTTATTCTAGCACATGCTTGTCTGCCGCTTTAAATTCTCAAGCTCGTTATAGCAGGATGGATTCTGACTGTCTGTCAATATTAACTGTATTTTTATAGTTATCTTTATTATATCTTATAGTTATCGTCCTTGGTGTGAACGGCCCTTTAGTGTTTAGCCCTCATGTAATTTGTTGTCATGATTTCTTAGTTTATCGTAATTTGGCTTCCATAGTTATGGATTATGATAACCTGTGTCTTGTTTCCTCATTATGCCTCTGTTCCCAGTTTGGTTCAGTTTTTTATCAGTCTATTATTATGTTATCTGCATGTTTGAGTTTTTTGAAATGAAGAACCAAATGTAGGTTAGGGAGAAACCAGGGCCCGTATGTATAAAGTGTATTTTAGTAAATGTGTAAAATTATAAGAATGACGTAATTTTACTCTTATTCCTAGACTTAATAAGAGTGATTCATAAAGGTTCCTAAGTGCTAAGACTAGGTCTCAGCTGCTAAATTATTTAAGTGTTTGCTTTCTCTTTGGAGGGTTCATATGATGTGATTTCAAGTGTTGCTTTCATTCTAACACACCCCACATGTCTACGTCGCGGTGTGGGAAGATTTGCAAAACAACACCCAAACATATACGCAATGAAAGAAGGCGGAGCTATTATTCTGGCTGTAGTGTTGTTGCTGCCGCCGGCGTCATGTTCTGGAGACGCTGTGTTTCGTTGTGAAAGAGAAACTACTTTGTTTGGGATCCAAAAGAGGACACAACTAGAAATCAGGGGTTAAGTTGTGTTTACAACACTGTTCCAGAACAGTTCAACCCAAATATTGGAGTGTGTGCAGCGCATTTTACTGAGGACTATTTCCTGAACCAGGGAGGGTAGCCTACAATGCTGTCTGCACAAAGACTGTTTCTATAAAGTGGGGCAATTCCAGCTTTGCTTCTGACTCACAGCCTGTAAGTACGTTTCTGATACTGACTATTAAAACCTGAGTTTTGAGCTGTGTAGAGTAGTGCTTGCCGTTTGTCGTTTCTCTTCTCCGATCACAAATGCAGACATGGTAATGTTTACATCGCGCCGCAACGTGTAAAAAGACAGTATGAGTCATTATAAATTAGTAATTATGTCCCCACTGGATGCAACAAATGCCTCGTTTATAAATGGGTTTTATTGTTTTGGTGTCGTTGCGCCGGGACACGGCATCACAATACGGTAAGGGGGTGAAACATTTCCATCTCACGCTTGAGGTATTCGGCCAATCACAACGCACTGGATAGCTGGCCAATCAGAGCATACCTCACTTCTCAGAACAATGAGCTTTGTAAAAATCAACACTTTCAGAAAGACAGAGCATAGAGGAGCAACAATAATGTGCAGTATGTGGAAAATATGTGTTTTTTTAACCTTAAACCACATAAACACATTGCATTACACCAAATACACAAAAATATTATGGACAGGGAGTTAATTAAACGATACAGGCTTGATCGTCAAGGTATTGTTTTTGTTAGTGACCTAGTCAGAAATTCAGTAACTTCTCCACGTTACGAAACAATGCTTTAACTGCAGAAATGAAAGTCATAATGACTGCATTTTTTTGGCGACTGCTGTTAGTGGTGTTTGTTTGGACTATTGTGATGTGTATTACTTACAAGCACTTGCTGACATGCTGTTTATATTGAATATCATTTACACTGATTATTGAAAATATCACATGTTTATTTTTTATAGGTAAATTTGTTTCGAGAAGCAGTGGTTGTGTGCAGCGTCTCCCTGAATGTGTTGCGTTCTTGGGAAAAGAGCGTAACAATTATATATAGCAATAATCCTGCTGTTTTTACATATTGTAAGTAGAATCTATTGCTATTTGCACTTAGTGTAAAAAAAATCTATCGCTAAGAAAATATGCTATTTTCACAAATAGACACTGCGTTCACTTAAACACTGACCGGTGTGTTCCAACTGTGTTTCAATTAAAAGCAGATAAAGCAGCCACTAAATTTTGCTAGATGGCATCATAAAGTGAGTTCACTAAAGATTCAGCGGGAGAGTCTTGGAAACTATTTCATATTTGTCCAATAAATAGATTTTTGTTGCTAGGCTTTTGAAAAAAAGTCTCTAAAGGGGCGAGGAAGTTCACTAAATCTAGTGACAAATCACTAAATTGGCAACATTGGCACATTGACTACAATATAAGTTATTAATATTTCTTCATTGGTCCTCTTGTTTTTGCATGTGTTCATAATTTCTTTGTATGACAACATGGCCAAAAAATATGACCGCACAATTTGGCATGTTTCATTGCACTATTATTAATCACAAATAAAACAACTGACTCTAATGGTGCTTTTCCACTGCATGGTACGACTCGGCTCGGCACGGTTCAGAACGGCACGGTTTGCGTTTCCAGTGCAGTTAGTACTGCTTTAGAGTGGGCGGGATTATTCACGTGTCGTTATAGTTGCACCGCCTCTACTGCCTTGCTGGATCCGCTACTCGGATATCAACGAGAGGAACGTCTGTACTTCCTCAACAGACAACGAAACAGACATTTTTTGGTTGTTAAAAGAAAGGTGCGCTCATCAAAACAGTTGCGTTCGATCCCTCTCTGCAGTGCTGATTTAAACTAGCGGGTCTGTTGTGTCTCGTGCCCAGTTCAATGACGCAGGCAGTGACGATATTCTCAGGCCAATCAGTGATCAGCAGGGTTTTACACGTCACGTTTGGTAACTGTACGGTTCGCTTGGAACCTCAGCCGACGTGGTACTAAAAAAAGTACCAGGTACTGTACCCAGTGGAAAACCCCCCAAAAGTGAACCGTACCGTGCCGTACCATGCAGTGGAAAAGCGCCATAAGCAACTATGCAGTATGCTTACAAAATCTTGCACATTTTTTTTTTTTATTAAGGGTGAAGATGTCAAATTTCCTAGACCGGACATCACTTTTGTAACCATAGTTACATTAAACGATTGGTGTAGTGCTGCTGTGACTTCACAGAGCAGACTCACTATTGGCTGATTCCAGAGGTCGAGGTCAGCTATTTTGTGTTGACATCATTGTAGTCCTTAGTTCACAACACTTAATGTCACCTCAGTCAACACTTAAGAATCAGTCTTAGACTTTACTGAAAGTTGCTTTTAGCTTCTTTATATAAAAGTCTCCTACTCTTAGAAAAGTCCCTACTTTTTTACTAAGATTTTATTTTGACACTTAAGTCAAAGCTTAAGACTAATACTTAAGAGCATTTCTGAAGTTTTCAAAACGTACGGCGCCCTGATGTTCAGTGCAAGTAGTCCACTGAATTAGCTTTCCACCAATTTAAACAGATAAAAACAACATAAATTATCATTTTGAATATACATTTTGTAATGATTTGTAAATCTTAATAAACAGAAATGCCATTTTTCTCATAAAGTCACTCCTGTACATCTTCAAACATTATCACATCATCAGAGCCAGTAATGAGTATGAGGTGTAGTTTATCAGAACATCACTAAAGAGCAGGACTACACGATTAACCAGTCTGACTAAACCAAAGCTGGAGCTGAAGCAGACTCAAAGACTGATGTGGTTCTTCACAAATATCACTGTCTGCAATAAAATGCTTTTAGTTTAATTTCCGATGTCATGTAATGGTTTTATATACACAAATGTAATGGTTGTACATTTTAAAGTTGTGGTTGCATGTACATTAATTATCATTATTTTAATGCATTTTTGTTCATTTGCTCATTATCTGACAGAATCACTCTCCATCCATTCGTCACTGTTTCCAGAGTGAATTCAAGACTATAAAAGAACGACCATCAGCTCACAGACACTATCATCTACTGATGAACATCTTCAAGACACAGTTCTGATCCAGGTAAGATCATGTGTTGTCTCATATTGCCTCATATTTTGTTTAATGTAGCTTTGTAGGTTTCTTTCAGGTCCTTGTTAGAGCCACTTCTCATTTTAGGGGTTGTGTACAGTAATGAGGCGATCAGCTCATAAACATTATCATCTGTCTTGTAATTGTTATTATGATTGCAGTTAACGTCATGTTATCTCATGTATGAGTTCATATATTGTTAACTCTGGTATCACTGATTGTTTGTAGTTAATCAAACAAGTTTCCTTTAATTAAAACTCTGTGTGGTTTTAGTTTTACTATCAGCACTGAATGGAGTAACTACACAGATTTCTGTTTCCTAAAGAAAACAGCTGAGTTCACAAAGCAGCAAGAGAATTAGAAAGTCTGAGCATTTGTGCTTTCTCTTAGGGTGCTTTCAAACTTGGTTCGATTGCCTGGTCCGAACCCATGTTCGTTTGCTCCCCCCTGCCCCCCGCTGGACTGTGTTCATATTATTTTTATTTGGGGTCCGAACCGCGGTTCGTTTGCGTCATCAAGCCAGCAGCTGTTTACCCCGTTGCTTAGTTAATGACGGCGCGGAGAAGGCGGCAAAATGCATAAGATTGCTATCGGCACTTTTATATAT